>JAODAL010032373.1:0-47025 GCA_025379985.1 Phyllomedusa bahiana
ACTCAAATTTTTTTTTTATAATCTTAACCTCTATAAACCCTATTTAAAAAACCTGATTTCTAACCTCACATTTAACCTTTTTGCTTCTGATAAATCGGCCTCAATCCTGATAAAGCCAGGTTAGCTGGTGAAGACATGTTGGGGGAGGTCAGGCATGACGTTTTAAATTGTGATTTCTCACCTCTGTCTACAAGTGTCACCTGCTGCAGACGGTGTCACGAGGGGGCTTATTTGTTCTGTGTCCATGAGATTAGGGAGAATGCCCAAGTAGTAGGCTTGGGATCCCTTACTGAAGCTAGTACTTTGCTATAGATATAAGGCTCCCTGTTAATAGGTGGGGTTCCACCAGACTTGATAAATAGAAAGGGAGTTATTCCCTCTTTCAGGAGCAAAAAGGGTTAAATGATGAGGTTAGAGATCAGGTTTTTAAATAGTGTGTATAAAGGTTAAGAGTTATACATAATAAAAGTTACGTTTTAGTGTTTAACAGATAGAGAACTGATAGAGTTTAAGATTGCCTATGGCAAAATAGTAAATATAGTTCTCCAAAGAAGATCTCCACCACAAACCAGACTGCAAATGGGAGGTGCTTATGCAAAAATGGGCATTTCTGGCTGGTTTTGGGGGGTTTCTGGACATATTGGGGCAAACTTGGCTGGTTTGGGGACATTCCCAGTCAATTTGAGGGGGGGCATTCCTGGGCGGATTTGTTCCTCTTCAAGTTGTCCATAGTATGGGATACACAGAAACAGGCTTGGCCAGGAGTGATGATGTAGAGGAGAACAGCACTGCTCCAGGGCTTCGGCAGATGCCCTGCAGCAGTTCTCCATAAGCAATGTGTGTTACAGTCCTGAGGCGAGGCCAGGAGAAAACGGGCATATGCAGAAATTCGTGTTCCCGAGTGCCCCGCCATAGGCGGTGTGAGGATCCCAGCACAGGCATGAACACCTCTGCGTTCAGGAACCTAGGAAACAAGCAGTACACAGTATAGACAATACCTGCACAATAAGATGTGAAGAGAGATATTTGGATACTAATGTACTTACAAAGTAACTTATTTTCCGATGATTACAATCCCACCTCAATATTTTTAGCACCAAAAAACCCTTTAAAGGGTCGTCCAGCACATGGGGTGTGGGTAAAAAAATCTAAAAAAGTGATAGCTACCTAAAGGTCCCGTACAATGTCCCTCCGGCGCTCCCTGCCAAACCGGCTCCTCTTGACTTCGGGGTTCTCATCTTGATACACAGAAGATTCTCTCCATTCACTTACGACAATATGAACCCCAGAGTAAAGAGGAGCAAATCGGTGGGGGGCACTCGAGCGTCTGCCTGGAGGGACCTTTAGGTAAGTTCAACTTTTTTCATTTTATTTTCACCATTTTGTCCCCAATGAACAACGATTTTTATTTTCAGGACAATCCCTTCAAGGATAAGACAGGGATTGTAAGCCCTTGTCTATCCTCCAGTCCCGCCGAGTTTACTAGAAGCCCAGCTACAGTCACTACTGGGAAGGTTAGGAACAGTTTAGTTAGTTATCTATCTCTTGGGTTTGCTCCGATGTTGCCTGCCCATATCATGCAACCCATGGGAATTTTCCGAAAATCTGGTCATCTGCACATATAACCATTATTCACATATGGGGTGACATGTATGAAAACTGTCTAGGACTAAGACTTTCTTTGTTGCCCATAGCAACCAATCAGAGCCCTATAATAAAGGAAAGGGGTGCTCTGATTGGTTGTTATGGGCTCTGATTGGTCTCTATGAGCTCTGATTAGTTGCTATGAGCTCTGATTGGTTGCTTTGGGCTGTGATTGGTTGCTATGGGCTCTGATTGGTTCTTATGAGCTGTGATTGGTTACTATAAGCTCTGATTGGTTGCTATGGACTCTGATTGACTGCTATGGAATCTGATTGGTTGCTATGGGATCTGATTGGTGGCTGTGAGCTCTGATTGGTTGCTATGGGCTCTGATTGGTTGCTATAGGCTCTGATTGGTTGCTATGGGATCTGATTGGTTGCTATGGGATCTGATTGGTTGCTATGGGCTCTGATTGGTTGCTATGAGCTCTGATTGGGACTATGGGCTATGATTGGTTGCTTTGAGTTCTTATTGGTTGCTATGGGCTCTCATTGGTTGCTATGGGCTCTCATTGGTTGCTGTGGGCTCTGATTGGTTGCCGTGGGCTCCGATGGGGTGCCGAGGGCTCTGATTGGTTGCCGTGGGCTCTGATTGGTTGCCGTGGGCTCTGATTGGTTGCCGTGGGCTCTGATTGGTTGCCGTGGGCTCTGATTGGTTGCTGTGGGCTCTGATTGGTTGCTGTGGGCTCTGATTGGTTGTTATGAGCTCTGATTGGTTGCTGTGAGCTCTGATTGGTTGCTGTGGGCTCTCATTGGTTGCTGTGGGCTCTGATTGGTTGCTGTGGGCTCTGATTGGTTGCCGTGGGCTCTGATTGGTTGCAACAAAGAAAGTCTTACATCTAGACAGTTTTCATACATGTGCCCCATAGTGTCCAACCTCTCCCAATGAGGAACATAGAAAATATCTAAACTAATTAATATCAATGAATAAGTCCTGTTGGATATTGTGCATTTATGGTTTCTGGCCCTTTAAGACTCTTTTTTTTCCTTTTATTGCACGTGGCCATCGAGTGGCATTTTGCAATGATCGTTTTTATGCAACAATTTGGGCTATAAAAGGATTCCTTCAATCCAGCAGCACGCACAATGAAGTCAGTGGTGATGTATAGCACCAGCTGATTCATCAAAGTGGGAAGGGATACAGATGCAGATATAAAGGGAGCTCAGCAGGCCTTTTTATCTCAACAACTTCAGTTTTGGAAATTTAACAAGATAAAATGCTATAGATGACCTTCACCCACAGCGAGAGATGTTCAAGGAGAAGACCCCGCTCTGGGAACTGCTGCAAATAGCAGCTTCTACACACACATGTATATCGGGGCTTTTGTGAGATACCGAACAGTGATTATTCAAGAAAAGAGATATTTATAATTCATTTCCTAAATAATCATTGTCACTTAGGGGTGTCCTCACTTTTGTTATCACTTAGGGGTGTCCTCACTTTTGTTGTCACTTCGGGGTGTCCTCACTTTTGTTGTCACTTAGGGGTGTCCTCACTTTTGTTGCCAGCAGTATAGACATTGATGGCTGTGTTGAGTTATGTTGAGGACGCACCAAATTTATCCTGTGATGCAAGCCGGGCAGTGACTCCTATACATTGTATCAAAGTGTCAGATCCTCAGGGTTGTCCCAGGAAAAGATAGAAAACAATATTTACACAAATGTTAGGGGTGTACTGTCTTATTTAAGAAAAAAGAAAAAAAAGTCCATCCATCCATCTATCTATCTATCTCATATCTATCTATCTATCCATCTATCTATCTATCTATCATATCTATCTATCTATCTCATATCTCATATCTATCTATCTATCTATCTATCTCATATCTATCTCATATCTATCTATCTATCTATCTATCTATCTATCTATCTATCTATCTATCTATCTCATATCTATCTCATATAACCTATCTATCTATCTATCTATCTCATATCTATCTATCTATCTCATATCTATCTATCTATCTATCTATCTATGTCTATCTAATATCTATCTATCTATCTATCTATCTATCTATCTATCTATCTATCTCATATCTATCTATCTATCTATCTCATATCTATCTATCTATCTATCTATCTATCTATCTCATATCTATCTATCTATCTATCTATCTATCTCATATCTATCTATCTATCTATCTATCTATCTATCTCATATCTATCTATCTATCTCATATCTATCTCATATCTATATCTATCTCATATCTATCTCATATCTATCTCATATCTATCTATCTCATATCTATCTATCTATCTATCTATCTATCTATCTATCTTATATCTATCTATCTATCTCATATCTATCTATCTATCTATCTTATATCTATCTATCTATCTATCTATCTCATATCTATCTATCTATCTATCTATCTATCTATCTATCTCATATCTATCTATCTCATATCTATCTCATATCTATCTATCTATCTCATATCTATCTCATATCTATCTATCTATCTCCTATCTATCTCATATCTATCTATCTCATATCTATCTATCTCCTGTCTGTCTATAATACTATCTCATATCTATCTATCTCTTATCTATCTGTCTATCTATAAAACTATCTCATATCTATCTATACATCTCATATCTATCTATATGTCTGTGTTTGTGTGACAGTGGGCAAATTGTGCCCAATTTGCCATTTTCCCTCCACGGTGTCATGTGACTCATTAGTGTTACAAAGTCTCAGGTGTGAGTGAGGAGCATATTTGGTGTGATCGCTCCCACACTCTCTCATACTGGTCACTGGAAGTCCATCATGGCTCCTCATGGCAAAGAACTCTCTGCGGACCTGAAAAAAAGAATTGTTGCTCTAAACAAAGATGCCAACACCCTGACACTGAGCTGCAGCGCGGGGGCCGAGACCATCAGGACCGGGGCTTCTCTCCGACAGACACTTTTTTTGACTTTCTATGGGGACCAAGTTTTTTTCTTACTAAGGTGAGCCCCCTCTACAGTCATCATCTGTGAGGCGCATCTTGGGGTTCCTGACACCATCATTCCAGGTGCCCTTTCTTTGATCCTTCTGGGTCCCCTATATTACTCGTTGTCTATGGGACATTCTGGTGTCATATATGTTGTGGGCCTGTGTTCGTTGTACGTTCTTTTACATTTCCACAGGTTTCCTTGATGTGCTGCTGTATTTACTATAGACTGTGACACTCCTTGTACTCTAGTTGTCCACTGTGACACTTTTTGTACTTTGGTCTACATTTATATAATAAACAGAACCATAAAAGAAAGTTGGCACTCACCACTTAGAAAAATCTTCCAATCACCTGATGCTCCCAGTAGATATACAAGCAGCTTGCACTCCTTCCACGCCCGGTGTATAGGACTCTCGGCAAGGGTCCAATCCATAGAAAGCAGAAAGTAAATTTGAACACCAGTGGATAAGGTGCAAAGCAATATGCTGCGTTTTATTAGTCTTCCCCAGGGGGTACACTGACGCCAACGCGTTTCAGGCTAAATGAAGCCCTTGATCACGGCAATCACGGATGACTAAATAAAAAGCAGCATATTGCTTTGCACCTTATCCGCTGGTGTTCAAATTTACTTTCTGCTTTCTACATTTATATAGCTTTAGGTCCTTACACTCCTTACCTGTCCCCTGATGAGATCTGCATATTTTTGCTGAGGGGGACTCGAAACATGTCGGGACGGAACTATAGGGATTTCTAGGGTTTTTGGTTATTAGGGTGAGGTTCCGGACAGGGACGCCCTTGTTGGGGCAAGCACCCTGGTTTTGTAGATTGGGGTATTAGTAGTTTTCCGTTTAGGGCCTTCTAGGGTGCATTTATCCCGTCCCACCTCATTGTGACTATTGACACATTGGGCCACATGTATGAAAACCATCTAGGCCTAAAACTCACTTTTTGCTCATAGTAACCAATCACAGCGCCCCTCTCATTTTTCCAGAGCACTATATGAAATGAGAGGAGCAGCAAAGAGAGTGTTAGACATAGGCAGGTTTCATACACGTGACCCTAATTGTTTCTGTACCAATAACTGAGAGTGCACCTTTGTTCTTATTCTTTGTTTTTGATGCTCTTATTTGAATAATGTATTAAACGTTAAGTCTTATGACCTTTTTTTCCCCCTTTTCTGTATTTGTATAAAATAATGGCGGCCACACAGAATACTGACACTTTGGGCACAATTTGTCCATCTTCCCTTAGGGGTGTCCTCACTTTTGCTGTCACTTAGGGGGTGTCCTCACTTTTAGTGCCAGCAGTTTAGACATTGACGGCTGTGACGAGTTATTTTGAGGTCACCAAATTTACACAAGCCGGGCACTGACTACTTTACGTTGTATCAAAGTGTCAGATCCTCAGTGTTGTGCAATGAAAAGATAGAAGACAATATTTACAAACATGTAATGGGTGTCCTGACTTTTGTTTTCACTTGGTATCCTCACTTTTGCGGTCACTTAGGGGTGTCTTCACTTTTGCGGTCCCTTAGGGGTGTCCTCACTTTTGTCCCCATAGACATTGATGCTGTGAGTTCTTCCCTGTGATACAAGCCGGTCACTGACTACTTTACATTGTATCACTTAGGGGTGTCCTCACTTTTGCTGTCTCTTATGGGTGTCCTCACTTTTGTCCCCATAGACATTGATGCTGTGAGTTCCTCTCTGTGATACAAGCCGGGCGCTGACTACTTTACATTGTATCACTTAGGGGTGTCCTCACTTTTGTCCCCATAGACATTGATGCTGTGAGTCCTTATCTGTGATACAAGCCGTGCACTGACTGCTTTACATTGTATCACTTAGGGGTGTCCTCACTTTTGTCCCATAGACATTGATGCTGCGAGTTCTTCCCTGTGATACAAGCCGGGCACTGACTACTTTACATTCTATCAAAGAGTCAGATCTTCAATGTTGTGCAATGGAAAGATAGAACACAATATTTATAAAAATGTGAGGGGTGTCCTGACTTCTGAGAGATGCTGTATATAATATTAGGGGTGTGCTACTAATATGAGCTACCTTCTCATAGAGTTCTATGGGGAAAAGAAATGCAGAGCGAGCTCTGTTTGTGATTGGCTAAGTTAAAAGAGGCGTGGTTATTTGGGCCAATGGCAGAGCGAGCGACGCTCTTATGGGTTTTCTAATGCAATCTGAAATAAAACTGTACATGGCAGTGAGATAAGCAGCTCACCCGCTGATTGGCTAAGCAGGACGAGCCCCTCTTCCCCCAACCAATCACAGTACTAGAATATTTCCCATAGACAGTAATAACTTTTAGGGTGCCCTTCTACCGCGCCGTTCTTGCTCCACTCAAAATAGACGCACTACATATGATTGGTGGATTCATATCTGCCGCCTGGGCTCAACCAATCAGCTCTCTTCTGCCTTTTTTACTGTATTTTGAACTGTCCCTCCTTTTCATTTGATTGGTCAATAATTCTCCATAGGATATAATGGGCCACTGTCGCTCCTATTCTGATTGGTTGGTTTCTGCCGACCAATGAGAAGAGCTTAAACAATTTGAATTACTGTATTTCCCGGCAATTCTCTATATCACAATTCCTGATGTTGCGCTGGTGACGGCGACAAACGCGTTGTTAGGGATTTGATTGATTTATGTTTAGAGAAGGTTTCAGCTCTTTTTCAGAGAATGTTTTACACTTAATAAAAATGATTTTTTTATTCATACTCCATGCCGCACGGCGCTGAGCGCCGAGATTTCATTGCCCCGATCTGTCCATAGACTACAATGGGACAAAGTATGTGGCCGGGATTGCCAAGCCCCCCCTAGCTCAACCAATCAGCTCTTTTCTGCCTTTTATACTGTATTTTGAACTGTCCCGCCTTTGCATTTGATTGGTCAATACTTCTCCATAGGTTATAATGGGACCCTGTCGCTCCTCTTCTGAGTGGTCAATACTTCTCCATAGGTTATAATGGGACCCTGTCGCTCCTATTCTGATTGGCTGGTTTATGCCGAGCAATGAGAAGAGCTTAAACAATTTGAATTACTGTATTTCCCGGCGATTTCCAATATCCCAATTCCTGATGTTGCGCCGTTCTTGATTTTTTGTTAGTGATTTTATTTATGTATTTTTTTAGAAGGTTTGAGCTCTTTTTCTGATAATGTTTACACGTAATAAAAACGTTTTTTTTATTCATACTCCATGCCTCACGGAGCTGAGATTTATTTCTTGAGCGATCTTATATATTTTCCCTTTAATTTTAGATGATCCACTTTTTCACTACATTTATTCACTTTTAGACAGCTTTGATTTTTCACTTTTTCATTCATTCATTTGAAAGACAACTCTTTCTGCTCTTCACTAACATGTTTAATGATTTCTCGCTGTTTTCTAGCCTGTCTCTAATCGGAATACATGTTAGGCGCAGTCCCGCACTGCGCCTAAGTCCCGCACTGCGCCTCACACCCTGGCGAGGCGCGGTGGACTTTACACCGCATGTATGAGCGCACCTCCTTGGGCGCTCCGATGCCTCGAGCTTGATACATGTCGCCGTATGTGTTTATATGTATAATCTCATATACAGTGGGTATTCCTATCCCTTGAACTGTTCCTCCTTCTTAAATGTTACAGCCACAAACTTATTTTACTGATATTTTATGTGATCGAGCAACACAAAGTAGCAAGTATTTGTGAAATGTAAGGGAAATGAAAAAAAATAAAAGTCTGTTGTGCATATGTACTCAGCCCCTTGTACTCAGATACCCCTAAATAAAATCCAGTTTGACCAACTGCCAGGGGCGTCGCTAGGCTGTTTTATTCGGGGCTCGGGCCCCGAATAAAACCCCCTGTGCCCCGAACCTCCCGGGCTCCAGGCCGCTGCCATGGGCCTGGAACACCGACTGGCCCTGCCACCCTTCAGCTGCATGTGCTTCCGCTGGACACACATACAGCCGAGGGCTTCTGCGGAGCAGAGAGCGAGCGCTCCCTGCCCCGCAGACAGTGTCGGACCGTCTCCAGGTCCGACACAGCGGGCCGCCGGGTCCTCATTGCACTGAGGACCCGCCGCGGCCTCGCGCTGCTCAGCTGGCAGTGGCGCGATGTAATGACCTCATCGCGCCGCTGCCTGTCCTCGGGCGCACAGCGCGTCACAGGCTGTGTGCCCGAGGAGCTGCGGGAGGAGCGCGGGCTGAAGAGGACGGAGCGCGCTCGCCGGGGGAGTTAAGGTGAGTATTAATGTTGTTATTTTTATAGCGTTTACCTGCCTCGGTGCCCCTATATACCTGCCTGTGGCCCCCTATGCCTGCCTGTGACCCCCTATATACTGCCTGTGGCCCCATATACTGCCTGTGGCCCCCTAAATACTGCCTGTGGCCCCCTAAATACTGCCTGTGGCCCCCTATACCTGCCTGTGGCCCCCTATACCTGCCTGTGACCCCCTATACCTGCCTGTGGCCCCCTATACCGGCCTGTGGCCCCCTATACCTGCCTGCGGCCCCCTATATACTGCCTGAGGCCCCCTATATACTGCCTGAGGCCCCCTATACCTGCCTGTGGCCCCTATACCTGCCTGTGGCCCCCTATACTGCCTATGGCCCCCTATACCTGCCTTGGCCCCCTATACTGCCTTTGGCCCCCTATACCTGCCTGTAGCCCCCTATATACTGACTGTGGCCCCCTATACCTGGCTGAGGCCCCAGATACCTGGCTGAGGCCCCCTAGACCTGCCTGTGGCCCCCTATACTGCCTATGGCCCCCTATACCTGCCTGTGGCCCCCTATACTGCCTTTGGCCCCCTATACCTGCCTGCGGCCCCCTATACTGCCTATAGCCCCCAATACCTGCCTGTGGCCCCCTATACCTGCCTGTTGCCCCCTATACCTGCCTGTGGCCCCATATACTGCTTGTGGCCCCATATACTGCTTGTGGCCCCATATACCTGCCTCAGTGCCCCCATATACCTGCCTCAGTGCCCCCATATACCTGCCTGTGGCCCCATATACCTGCCTGTGGCCCCCTATACTGCCTGTGGCCCCCTATACCTGCCTGTGGCCCCCTATACCTGCCTGTGGCCTCGTATACCTGCCTGTGGCCCTATATACCTGCCTGTGGCCCTATATTCCTTTCTGAGCCCCTATATACCTGCCTCAGTGCCCCTATATCTATATACCTGCTTGAGAGTGCCCCTATATTTATATACCTGCCTGAGAGTGACCCTATATCTATATACCTGTCTGGCATTGACCCTATATCTATATACCTGTATAAGTGACCCTATATTTATATACCTGCCTAATTGAGGGGACCTATACACCTACCTAACTGAGGGGACTTATATACTTATAATTAAGGAGTTGCTGGAAATGTGAGGATTATAAGATATTTGTGTCCAAATCCTCAGGGACGAGTATTGGCCGGGAGCAATCAGCATGAAGGAGAGAACCGGATGGAGAAGAAAAGGGAAGGTGAACGACGCTGATCAGAAAAGACGTCTCCGGTGAGTTAATAAATGTAACAGCAGGGTAATCACTTATATTTCTGCAGAGCCTACATACAACTAGTATCTACCACTATATGGCCCCTGTATGGCGGTGGTATATGTAATCAGAGTCTGTGTACAGCTGATAGTCACATATGGGGATTGCGTTCGGTCAGGGTCTGGCAGGATTATTTGGTCCTTTGTAGTAATAGTTTTGGGTCTTGGTTTTGTAGGAGGGTTTTTAGTAACAATCATTTGTCCGGTATATTTGCTCCATGTATCGGTGGATGTTTTGGTGACTGTTTAGGGGTATTACACTGTCATATGAAGGTGAGAAGTTCTGAAAAAGTAAATTTGTCATTGGTGATTTTCATTGTGCAGTGACTGCTGAGGCAGGTATATAGATATAGGGTCACTCTATGTGGAATATGCTGAAAATTTGTGACAAGAGCAGAAGGTTTTTCTCTGTAAAAACACATCCGCAGTTCACAATGTGGCGTGAAAAATGTCATGTGAACCCAGCCCTACCCAGAAAAACACAAAGGGCCCGGGCCCCGGATGTTTTAGAACCCTAGCAACGCCCCTGCCAACTGCCTTAATTAGTAAATAGAGCACAGCTGTATGTAATTTATTTTCAGTATAACAACAGCTGTTTTATGGCCTCAAAGATTTGTTAGCAAACATTAGTGAACAAACAGCATCATGAAAACTAAGGAAAATATCAGACAGCTCTGGGATAAAGTAGTAGCAAAGTGTATTGCAGGGTTGGGCTATTTTTTATACAATATTACACCAGATGGGCTTCTTGGTGGCTGAAGAGGTTCACAATTTTTTAAAGAGATCCTCCAGATGGGTAATGGGGAATTACCAGCTGCAAGATGAGGAAGAAATCACTTTCTGTTAAAAAAAATATAGATTTGTTTTGTATTACTGATTAATGTAAAATCAAGTAAAAGAAAAAGGCTCATGTTTGTCAGGTAATATCCTGTTTATATTAGAGCTGCCCCAGTGTGTAGGAGGAGGACCCTGACATATTTTGCTATAGGATCCTAACAATGGTACTGACAAGCTCCCATGTGACCCCAATAAAAAAACTTGCTTCCATGGGGAGAGTGGTTTTCAGGATAAATAAACTTTTTTACGCCCTTTATCTGCTTGTCGGAGTAATTTGTATATTTTTTCTCTACAGTAGAAATGTTTGGTTGATTGGTGTGAAGTCATTATTTAATGATGGCCGTATATAGTATGTGTATGCTACGAATAAGAACATTAAGCTTTAAATGCTTCAACCATGGGGTATTACACATGTGTTATATAATGATCATGGGGTATTTCAGTGATGGATGTTTACAAGTTTTTCTGTAAGTTTTACCACGATGTAAAATCCCCCACGCTGCATCTGGCTGTGAGTGGGGAGGGTGGTGCTTGTGGTTGTCCTCCTCATTCACTTGTATGGGAGCTTCTGAACATGGCTGGGCACACACAGTCAGCTTTATTCGGAACTTCCATAGAAGTGAATGAGGTGGACGGCTGCAAGCACCGCCTTCCTTACTCACATGCATGGCCGGCTCGTGGCTAGCTGCGAGATTTTACATAGTGCTAAAACCCTTTCAATGAAAAGACGGACTTCAATGGGGAGGCTGGGTTTCTAGGTAAATGAACATATGTTCCCTGTGTTAGAGTGGGGTTTTTTAAAAAGAAAATTATGGACACTTTTTGGGGGTGTTTTTTACCCTTTTCTGGCATCAAATACACCTGTCTAATGCGCCTAATGAATGTGTTAGGTGCATTGTTCGTAAGACTCTACACTTTCTAATGCGCCGAACATCAGGGGATGTTCTCGGGGTGTTCTGGGGTGTCTGGGAGTGTTCTGGGATGTTCTGGGGGTGTTCTGGGAATGTTCTGGGGGTGTTCTGGGGCGTTCTGGGGGCATTCTGGGGTGTTCTGAGGACGTAGCACCACACTCGTAATATTAGACAAATATGTGAATACAGGTCGGCAAAACCCAGCACATTACTGCTCGAACAAGCAGACCTATGTCAGTGTGATCTGCCTGAGTCGCCGCAGTGGAGCTGGATTTGCTGTAAGGGGCAAAAATGTCCAATATTTCTCAACTTCCACCGGTGCAATAATAAAAAGTAATTTCTGATAATTATCAAACTATAAAATTACATTATTTAAATTTAATAAAAAAATATAAAATTAATATAAAAATATTTAAAATCCCAAAATATAAAAATATCTCCTATAAAATGGATTTAAAATTAATAGAATCTAAAATTAATTTTACATTAAATAATCCAATGATGATGTTCTTCAGATTTTTAAATTTTTAATTTTTACTACATTAAATGTGAAATGTATTTTTGCTGTTCTCACCCTTTATTCTACATACAGCAAGAGCCTACACAGCACAGGTATTGCTGGGATCTGTGGTCCTCCAAGCAGGATCAGTCCTATAGTTTCTATCACTGACATGCTATTCTAATGACTTCTCTTATTTCCAGCCTATCTGTAGCCTTTATACATGTTTGGGGCATTACTAATGCGCCTAAGTTCCCTAATGCGCCAAATACAAAGGCGAGGGGCGGGGACTTTAGAGGCCATTTATAATCACACAAAAACCATTCATACATTCAGGCGCATTATACACTGAAAACGAGACTCGACTATTCACTTTGAAGCCCCTTCCTTCATACATGTCGCCCTTTATGTCTCTGACAAACGTATGAATAAAATTATGCACAATTTTGCAAATTCCCATTTGTTGCAAAACACAGACAGTAACTGGATACAATTTGATACAAGTTGATACATTTTCCAATTCATAAAATGTTACATGTTACCCTTCATTCAGATTCCATTCCTAACCCTCAGATTCTAGACACAAATGCTTCACTTTTTTCTGCATTTCACGTCTCAGGAATCTCTTGCAGAATGAGACTCCCTCCGTTAGACGTTCATTTACATGCCAAGGCTTAGGTTAGATTAATTCTGCATACATCCCTGCAGCGGTCCCCAGAGGCACAATCCGGGGCTTGTTAATTATTGGAGCCAGGATCTCGCCCGCTCACTAAGTAAATGTTTAGATAGAACATGTATCCACTCGTGTAGAATTACAATGTAACACGGCGAGCATCATTAGGACAATGCACAAACAAGGTGACACATGGGATCATGGCGGGGATGGTATTAGCGGAGGGCGAGGGGAACCTCCTAGGACTCTTTTTTAATCCCTTCCAAGTATCAAACTGTACTTGAGGCGTAATACGTAGACTAAATGATATAGAATGATGTCTGCTGTGACGAGGCATTAGTGCGGATGATAGGCCTGTTCTCTGTTAGTTTTCATCTAATCAATTCCCCAACGTTTTCCCAGGATATGTTGAGTGCATATTATACTGCCGAGCTTGGCTGTCTTACAAACAGGTACTGCTTGATTCTGTGCCAGGGGGTCCCCGAGGAAGACTTATTCCCTGAAATCTAAATAAATTGTTCTACTAGAACTGCAATTCATACCTGTGCACGGCTGCAGCATATTCCAATAGCTAATTAATCACCTAGAATAGGAAAATACCACCGAAATATGGATCCTGTCTGGATTCTATGCCGTCAACCTAGACGCTGATGGGGATGATGGCCCGGCTCAGGGGCTCCAAGGGCATTCACCAATATCATTGTAGACTACATTCAACTACACTGCGTGCACAATTGTATTCTTGAGGATGAAAAGGAATCACCAATATATAATAATATGCACTCAACATCTATCTATCTATCCCATATCTATCTATCTATCTATCTATCTATCTATCTATCTATTATCTATCTATCTATCTAAACTATCTATCTATCTATCTATCTATCATCTCATATCTATCTAATAAACCCATCTCATAACTATCTATCTATCTATCTAAACTATCTATCAAATACTATCTATCTATCTATCTATCTATCTATCTATCTATCTATCTATCTTATATCTATCTATCTATCTCATATCTATCTATCTATCTATCTATCTATCTATCTATCTATCTATCTATCTATCTATCCCATATCTATCTCATATCTATCTATCTATCTCATATCTATCTATCTATCTACCTTATATCTATATCTATCTATCTATCTATCCATCCATCTCATATCTATCTATCTATCTATCTATCTATCTATCTTATATCTATCTATCTATCTATCTATCCACTCTATCTATCTATCTATCTATCTATCTATCCACCCTATCTATCTATCTATCTATCTATCCATCTCATATCAGAAGAACAAAAAAAAAGGCAGCACACCTAATAAAGCTGTAAAAAGGGTTTGGGGTGCCAGCGGAAAAAAAGCCAGTGAAGGCTTCCAAACGAATAAAAAACTAAAAAATTCCGCAGCACTCCTCGGGTGGGTGAAAAAAAATAAAACAATTTTATTCCCACAGCCCTGTGACATGTGGAATAAATTTGTTTTATTTATTTTCACCTTACCTGATGAGTGCTGCGGAATTTTTCTAGTTTTTTTATCCATCTCATATCTATTTATCTATCCATCTCATATCTATCTATATATCTATCTATCTATCTTATATCTATCTATCTTATTTATATCTATCTATCTATCTATCTATCTATCTAATATCTATCTCATATCTATCTATCTCATATCTATCTATCTCAAAAATATCTATCTCATATCTATCTATCTATCATTACTATCTAATCTATCCCTCTCATATCTATTTATCTATCCATCTCATATTTTATCTATCTATCTATCTATCTATCTATCTCATATCTAAACTAAACAAACTATCTATCTATCTATCCATCTCATATCTATTTTATCTATCCATCTCATCTATCTAAACTATCTATCTATCTATCTATCTATCTATCTATCTCATATCTATCTAACCATCTAACCCATATCTGTCTATCTATCTATCTCATGTCTATCTATCTATCTCATTTATATCTATCTAGAGATCTGTCTGTGATATAATAAATATATAATATATATATATATATATATAGTAATATCTATTTCTTTTTACCTTTTGTAATTATCTGATTGTAGATTTATTTTATTTTTGGTTTTTTGTATATTATTGTGGGGGCGGCCATCTTGCCTGAGCTGCTTTTAAGAACATTTAGAGAGATGGGATTATAGCAGATAGTCTATGGCAAAAAGAACCTGTGGGCAGAAACAAAAGCCCCATTGAGCGTCTTCTATGGTAAAGTGTTAGTGGCATGCTTCGAAGGACCTTGGGAAAAGTCAGTGATGCAGGGAAAGGGGAGTGCTGGTGTACAGTCTCCTATTGGTGAAATGGTGGATCCTGTGTTACATATTTTTATATAGTTACATAGTTTGTAAGCTGAAAAAAGAAAAGACGTCCAGCTGTTCCCATTCAGTCCCTATTTGTTAAAGTGTGTGAATCCTAGAGGAAGGCGCAAAAAACCCCCATGAACGTACCAAGCAATTGTCGCCTCATTAAGAGGGGAAAAATTCCTTCCAAGCTCCAATCTGCAAACGTAAAAATCCTGTATCAACGACCCCTTCTCCAGAATCCTAGACACTATAACTTGTTCTATTACATCTAGAAATTTCTCCAGACCCATCATTCCATAATCCAAGACACATATAACCTTTGTTATATGTACATCTAGAAATGTATACAAACCCTTCTCCAGAAATCCCGATCACTATGAACTTGTAATATATTATTACATCTAGAAATGGTATCCATACCGCTTCCCAGAATCCGGGTACACTATAACTTGTTATGAGTATACATCTAGATATGACTCCAGACCCTTCTCCCAGAATCCTAGACACTATAAGCTTGTTCTATTACAGTCCTAAAATGTCCTCCAGGACCCCTTCTCCCAGAAAATCCTAGACACTATAACTTGTTATATTACATCTAGAAATTGTATCCAGACCCTTCTCCAGAATCCTGGTCATACCTATAACATTTATATTATTACACTAAAAGTGTATCCAGACCGCATCTCTCAGAATCCCGGTCCACTATAACTTGTAATATTATTACATCTAGAAAATGGATGCCCAGACCCTTCTCCTGAACTGGGTCACTATAACTTGCTTATCATTAGGTACATCTAGAAATGTTAGTCCAACTCCCTTCTCCGAGAATCCCGGTTCACTAAGACTTGTTATATTGTTACATCTAGAGCGTTGTATCCAGCCCCTTCTCCAAATCCTAACACTTTAACTTTTAATTAACATCTAGAAATAGTACCAGGCCCTTCTCCAGAATCCTAGAACATATAGACTTGATATATTACAATCTAGAAATAGTATCCAGACCCTGATCTCAGAATCGCCGGTCACATAACTTGTTCTATTACCAACTAGAAAGTGTCACCAGACCCTTCTGCCAGAATCCTAGACACTATAACTTGTTATATTACATCAGAATGTACTCCAACTGCCTTCTCCAGAATCCGGCGTCCCACTATAACACTTGTTATAGTATTACAACTAGAAATGTATCCATAAAACCCTTCCTCCAGAAGTCCCTGTCACAATAACTTGTTAAATTATACCTCTAGAAAAGATCCAGACCTCACCAGAATCATAGACACTATAAATTTTTTATATTTATTACATCTCAGAAATGTATCCCCAGACCCTTCGTCCAGAATTCCGGTCCACTATAACTTTGTTATATTATTACATCTACAAAATGTAACCAACCCTTCTCCAGAATCCGCAGTCACTATAACTTTTTATATTTATTACATCCTAGAAATGTATCCAGACCCCCTTCACCTGAATCCTGGTCACTAGAACTTGTTATATATTACATCTAGAAAATGTATCCAGACTCTCTCACATAAATCCCGGTCACTTAACTTGTTATATTGTTTTCAACTAGAATTGTATCAGACCCTTCACCAGAATTCCTGGTCACTAAAAAAAAAATTATAAAACTTTTGTGTATTATTACATCTAGAAATGTATCCATACCCCTTTCCTCCAGAATCCTGGTCACTAGAACTTGTTATATTATTACATCTAAAATGATTTCCAGACCCTTCTTTCTCCAGAATCCCAGTAACTATAACTTGTTATATAATTACATCTAGAAAATGTATTCAGACTCTTCCTCCAGAATCCCGTCACTATAACTTGTTTATATTATTACATCTAAAATGTATTCAGACCTTTCCACACTCCAGAAATCCCCGGTCACTATACCTTGTTATATTATTAATCTAGAAAGGTAATCCAGACCCTTCTCCATAATCCCGGTCACTATAACTTGTTATTTTACATCTAAAAATGTATCCAGACCCTTCTCCAGATCCCGTCACTATAACTTGTTAATTAAACATCTAGTAAATGTATCCAGACCTTTCTCCAAATCCCCGTACTATAACTTGTTATATTTATTACTTCTAGAAATGTATCCAGAACCTTCTCTCCAATCCCGGTCCACTATAACGATGTTCTATTTATACATCAGAAATGTCCCCAGACCCTTCTCAAGAATCATGGTCACTATAACTTGTCATATATTACATCAGAAATGTGATCCAGACCCTATCTCCGCAGTCGTTTGGTGTGGGCCGGTCACTATAAACTGTCATATTTATTACACCTAGAAATGTATCCAGACCCTTCTCCAGAATCCTGGTCACCATAACTTGTTATATTATTACATCCAGAAATGCATCCAAACCCTTTGTGAACTCTGTTAGTGAATTCACCATGACAAGTTCCTCTGGCAGAGAGTTCCACAGTCTCACTGCTCTAAACAGTAAAATAATCCCTTTATATATGTTTATGTATAAACTTCCTCCCTCGAGACATAGAGGATGCCCCCCTTGTTCTATATACAGTCCTGGTAAAATAAATCTTGGGAGAGATCTCTATATTGACCTTTGATGTATTTAAACATATTTTATTAGGTCCCCCCGAAGCCTTCTTTCTCTAAACTAAATAACCCTAATCTGTTCATCTTTCTGGGTATTGTAGTCCACACCCAGTCCTTTTATTATCTTAGTTTGCCCGCCTTTGTAACCTGTTCAAGCTCTACAATGTACTTCCTGTGCAACTGGGTGCCCCAAAACTGATCCGCAATATTCCATGTATGGTCCTAACCAGTGACTTGTATAATGGGAGAAATAATGTTCTCATCATGTGCATCTTAATGCCCCTTTTAATCACCCCATGATCTATTTGCTTTGGGCTGCTGCTGCCTGACACTGGCTGCTACAATTAAGTTTACTGTCCACCAGGATTCCCAAGTTCCGTTCTCCTGTCCCTTTTACCCATGTTTTTCCCATTTAACATTAATCCATGTAATGATTCTCTTACCCCATGTGCAAACCTTGCATTTATCATGTTAAACCTCATCCCATTTCCCTGCCCAGGCCTCCACTTATCCAGATCCCTATTGTAATAACAAATTAACCTCATTGATGTTGATTACTTTACAGAGCTTAGTATCGTCTGCAAATATCAATATTCTACTGTGTTAATCCCTGTGTAAGATCATTTATGAAAATGTTAAAGAGGATATGGCCCAATACTGACCCCTGTGGTCTCCACTAGTAACAGTGACCCCTCCAATACTGAGCCCTGTGGTCCCCAATAGTAACAGTGACCCCTCCAATACTGAGCCCTGTGGTCCCTTCTCGTAACAGTGACCCCTCCAATACTGAGCCCTTTGGTACCCCACTAGTAACAGGGATCCACTCTGAGTATGTACCATTAATCACCACCCTTTGTTTTTCTATTCACTGAGCCAGTTACTTTTTACCCACTTGCACACATTTTCCCCCCCAGTCCAAGCATTCTCATTTTACTTAACCAACCTTTTATGTGGCAACCGTATCAAATGCTTATAGAAAAATCTAGATATTTGACATCCAGTGCCTCACCCCGATCCTCTAGCACTGACTTCCTCAATTAGAAGCTGATGAGAATTAGTCCTGACAGGACGATCCTGTCATTGACACCCGTGCTGGAACAGCGTTATACATTTAATTTCAGTGAGATACACCAGGATAGCCATCTCTGAGAAAACCTTCAACATTTAAACCTACAAACAGAGGATTAAGCTTACTGGCCTATAAGCATATATGCCCAAACTTTTGAAAATGAAAAAAGCAGGAAGACTGTATGGGCGCAAAAATTTTGCATGGACACGCCCATCCTGGTATCCAACGCGACCCCTTACAAAAAGCCCCACCCACTCTCACCTAACAGCAAAACGTCTTTGGAAGAAAGCCAGGAGATGCCCTATAGCCAGGTAGATACCCCCACTAAACACTCCAGCCCCAGCTGGGGGGAAATGAGGCTTTGTGGGAAATTAGTTTTCATCGTGCGCCTGCAATGTAGCTCCCCCCATACCCAAAGTGAGGAGAAATCCCCAACAAAGCAATAATTGCGTTATAAAGGTCTGAAGTGCTCACGCACTGGATTATGACAGTAGTTACTGCCCCTCTTTGTATACCCTTATGTGTTCTTTTTTTTTTTTGGGATTTCCCCAAAACCCCCTTTAAGGTAATAGACCGGCTTTCCGGCGTTCATAAATCCGGCCTGCTGGAACCCCGCACGGGGGTGAGAGAGTGCCTTTTCCGAGCCCCTTTCAGATTGGAAAATTTTAGCTGACTTGGTTCTTATTTAGGTGTTTTGGTGGTTTTGAAGTTTTTTTCTTTGCCCCTCACCTTGGACTTTTATGTTTGTTTTAGTCCCTGTACCCGTTTTCTTTCTATGTTGCTTCCCCCCTGCTTGCAACTTTTGCTCTCTGGGTAAACCGGGTATTAACCCGATGTAAGAGGCGTTCTTTGTCATCTTTTGTTATTTGGGGCTTAATGATATTTAAACATCATCCCTCTTTTCGTTGGGTCTCGTTTCTCTATCATCCATTTTTTGCATTTTGGGAATCGAAAAATGTTGGAAGGGACCTTAGATAGTTGCCAAATTTTTAAAATGAAAAAGAGGAAAAATTTAGTGGGCGGGCGCGTAGCGCGCCGCGGCAAAAATTTGCATGGCACGCCCATCTTTTTGGGTATGCCACCCCCCTTCAAAAAAGCCAACCCCACTCCCCAAACTGCATAAGGGGTTTAGGAAAACCCAGGTAGTCCCTTTTAAGCCAGGTGTACCCCCCCAAAAACCGGGGTAGTGCCCTTCGGGCCCGGTAGTGCCCCTCTGTAGCCAGGTAGACCCAATTTTTTGTAGCCAGGTAGATGCCCCCCTTTGTTAGCCGGTGGTGCCCCCCATTGTTGGGGTGGTCCCCCCATTGTAGCCAGTAGGTCCCCCCCTTGTTACCCGGGTGTGCCCCATTGTTAGCGGTGGGTGCCCCCATTGTTACCAGTAGGTCCCCCCATTTTTTGCCGGTAGGTGCCCCCATTTTTTGCCGGGTTGGTGCCCCATTTTTGCCGGTAGTGCCCATTTTTTCCCAGGTAGATGCCCCTTGTTCCCGGTAGTGCCCCTTGTTGCCAGGTGTGCCCCTCTGTTGCCAGGTAGTGCCCCCATCTGTACCCAGGTGTGCCCCTTTGTTTGCCAGGTAGGCCCCATCTGTTTGCCAGGTAGTGCCCCCATCTGTTTGCAGGTGTGCCCCATCGTTTGCAGGTAGATCCCCCCTCTGTCCCCAGGTGTCCCCCCCTTGGGTTGCCGGTGTGCCCCATTGTTACCCGGTGTCCCCCCATCTGTTACCCCGGTAGTCCCCCTTTTGGGGCCAGGTAGTGCCCCTTGTTGCAGGAGGGTCCCCCTGTTGCCAGGTGGCCCCTCTGTTGCAGGTGTGCCCCCTTGTTGCCAGGTAGTGCCCCATCTTTTAGCCAGGGTGCCCTTTGTTGCCGGTAGTGTCCCCTCTTTGCCAGGTGTGCCCCCTCTGTTGCCAGGTAGTGGTCCCTCTTTTGCCGGTAGTGGTCCCCCTGTTGCCGGTAGTGCCCCCTCTGTTGCCGGGTGTCCCCCCTCTGTTGCCGGGGTGTTCCCTTCTTTTACCCAGGTAGGCCCCTAAAAGTAATAAAATCAAAAAATAAAAAACCCCTTCCCTCACCGGCCCTGCAGCGGGGCCCAGTCCGCCGATCTCTTCAGCGGGCAGGGGGAAGTGAGAGCGCCGCGCGTCACCCCCTGCAGCCGGCGTAATTCCCCCCGCGCCTGACCTGTATGCCGGGGGCACGACGCCGGCATCAGGGGAGGAGGGAGGGGGAGCGATCCCCCCTTTCCTCCCCCCGCACAGTGAGCCGCGGGGGGGTGAGCGGCCCCTGCGGCCCTTAACCCCCCTGAGGAGCGGTCCCCCGGCGCAAGAGAGCGACCAGCGCTACTCTTGCGCCCCCGCGGGGGAAATTTTAAAAGGGCCCCCGCGCCCGTGGGGGCGGGAGGAATGCCAACTCCCCGGGAGGGCGGGGGGGACCCAAATGCGGGGGGCCCCCCCGCCAAAAAACGGGGGAGTTGGATGTATGATTAGGTTTTTTGACGGGTTGTGTTGCGGGCGGCTCGCCCGGACCCCCTTATTGGGGGGTTTTTTCCCGTTTGGGTTTCTGGCTAGGGGGCCCTTTTGTTCCTGCCAATTAGGTCTTGTAGGGATAAAATAAAATTATGTCCCCTGTTTCCCATTTTGGTGAGCCTTCATTTTTTGTTTTATTAGGGGCGTTATTTTAGTTTTTTATACTTACTTATTAAAAAACTAAGTTTTTTGCCTTGTTTCCTCCATATGGTTTGTATATGTAATTGGCTTTGAGGTAATTAATAGTATTCACATTTTTTGTGACTATTCTAGTTCTTTCCAGAGAATATGTGGGGTCAAAGTGAGTCAGACCCCTCTTCCTGCAGTGTCATAGCTACTAGATTTGGATTGTGAATGTGTATTGCTCTGTTCAGCATTGTGTTTTATATCTTTGGCTGAAGTGTCTATGTGTTTGATTTAACACTCTGCAGCTATGGATTGTGTGTGGGGTATAAAACCAGAAATAATTATGTTCCAGTTATCACATTGTGCTGTCAGGAAGCTGCTTCACGGCCAGTGGAAATAATAATAATTTATAAGTGTTTGACTGATCAGTTGCTTTGTTCCAGTTATTTCGCCCTATTGCACATCTCAGAAATTTGCTTGGAAACAAAAGCTTTCTATTCAGGACTGAAACATTCCAATTATAGTTATCAGCATATTTTAGTAAACAGAGATCACTGAGGATTTAATGCTCAGAGATATGTTACAAGATTTATAGCTGGTGGTCACCCCTCCCTTTTCCTTCTGATTTATAATGCAGCTTTGTAAAGCAAACTTCACCGTGTATTCAGCAACTTGCAAGGTGTTTGCATAGGAAATAGAATTATTTCCATATAAAAGCACTGATACATTTACAAAGTTTACCACTTCTTATACAACATCAGATATATCTAAATAAATGGGATACTGCCATTACCCGGTTGTAATTACAATATGCCCTTACTTTAGGAAACCTAAAGCGATTTATGGGACTTTCACAGGTTACTTGTTTATGCTTTAGTATTCGTGCAACCTAAAACCATGGATCCAGTGGAATACATAGTCAAAGCTGCCAACATTCTGAAAATGGGGACATTTAAACGCTATCCCCAACACTGCCAGGGAACTACTCTGAAACACGTGGAAAGAGCAATCCAATGACGACTGGACTATTCATAAACCCTTCACGTTTTTCAGCCAGGTGTGGGTGATTATCAAGGCAAAATTAAGACTGTTTTCAAGTATGCATAAAAGTCAAAATGGGCCCCATTATGGAACCAAGCTTTGTCACCCATAACAATAATGATTTGTTTTGCCCTTTATGCCCTTATCATGAAAGTTTTTTTGAATATGTTTGTGCTTCCAGTTTGACCTTACAGTATATGTGTCATATAAGCCCATACAAAGTAATGCAGTCTGCATTTAGCTGTGCAGAAAAATCAGGTGATACCTTTTAAAGGCTAACTGAGTATATTTGATGGAAAGCTTTCAAGAGTACTAGCTCTCTTCGTCAGACATGATGTTATACATAAAACTGAAAATTCACAGGCTTTTTATACACAAAACATATTGCTCTTCAAGGGATCTTAAAATCTTTAAAAATAAAATGCAATATATTGCATTTTGTGTTTATTGTATATTGCATTTTGATATTTTTAAAGATCCTTTGATGACCTATGCCTTATGTGTATAAAAAGTGTGAATTTTCTGTTTCTCGTATAACATCATATCTGATGAAGAAAGCTAGTAGTCCTGAAAGCTTACCATCAGTTATACCCAGTTCGCCTCTAAAAGGTATTTCCTGATTTTTTCACTCTTCAACTGCTTTGTATGGCTAACACGGGATAACATGCAATTAGAGAAAAATATATTAGATAATATTAGGTAACTTTAGTAATCTTACACTAAGTAACAGTTGTTTCTATGTTGGTATAGTCCCACATGTGAACAGAGATCGTAGAGGTGGGGAAGACCATTTTTGTTTTTTTTGTCATATTCCCACACAAATAGCGTACAAGGTGTATTATTAACACTTAAAGTTATTTTGCTATTCTTTATTATTTAGGGCAACCCATCTGGACTACTCCATAGGTATACATGGGTGCCACGGAGTGACAAACGATCCCCCCTCCCTATAGCTAACACGCAAATTGCTGAGTTATGTCTTGTTATTTCCCATCCCATAATGCAATTGTACCCCACCTATATACACAGACAGACTATTAGCATCTAACCTGACTAAGGGGTTACTTTAAGAAATCCTTCAAAAAATCATTCTCTAGGAAAACATTGTTCTGTGTTTTCCCGTTAACATTTTTAAAGGGTTTTTTCAAGCTGTTTGTACTTCTTTATAGCACCTTTGCTTTTGATGATGCCAGGGCTTGTTTGCAGGACTAGCATGTACTGTAAAAGAATACAATTGCTATGATTCTTTTCACTTCTGATAGACTTTCAGCTATTTAAAGCTGCTTTAATTTCCCCTGTAATGCAAACTGCGAGGCAGTATAACTACAGACAGTACATTAGTGTGTGATTAATTTTACTATAGGTCAACTAATTGTGCACAGTTATTTTACAGGTTAGAAAACACCTTTAATTTCCATTGATAATTGGGAAACAGCACAAAAATACCAGCTGAAAAGAAAAAGATATCTGAAAATATAAAACATGAGAAAAAGATATGAGAAAAAAATGCCCTTATGTGAATCTAACCTAATAGTTGTTCCTTCTGCTCACAAAACTGTTGTCCTCCATATCTAGTTCTTGAACTTCTACTTTTGGACCCTAAAGGCATGGTCTAACAATTCATTTTTTCATTAGAAAAATCCAAGGTATACTCTAGCTGTATACAGAGCCTTATCCATGAAGAGTGTGTGTAAATACAGTTGTCATTATATGCAGTTCAATACAACTGTCCTTAAAATGTTTTTCTCACTACAATGATTAGCATTCAACATGTAGGGAAAGGTAAATGAAGACTCAAAATGCACTCTTTTTATATTGTCCTGGTCAGAAGATAAAGAAGATAAGAACGATTTTATCTGCTCTGTTTGCACATAAATGTCTCTACATTACCATCCATATCCCCTTCCTTATTTACAGAAAGACTAGATGTGTCAGATGGCAGCAAGAGTCTTTATCTCTAACAAGATAAGATTGTTTACCTTTGATAAGCATTTGTTTTCACTCCTTGAAACTCTGTAGCTTTGTTTCCTACAGATTAATACTTCTTGTTACTGAAACGCTCAGCAAGTTAAAGAGAAGCTAAATATACTAATCACTGTTATGAACCCACCCACATCATGACCATGCAATGTGAGTCTGAAGCTGCCTGTGCCCCATTGCCACCCGCCCGGTGACAAACCCCTATAACGGTAACCAGTATTCAGCGACCTATTATTCAGCCCGAACAATGGACCGTATGAAAAGAGCTACAAGTTTGCCCGAATCACAACCCATGTGGGCTTACTCCCCAAAACGGGTTGGCGTTTCTGGTGTAAAACACCCCTGTTGAAGTTTGTGCTTGGTACGGGGACAAACCGCTATAGGTCAGGGAGGCAGACCTATAGTGAGCCTTCTCCCCGCCCCCCTCAGCTAACGGAAACTCTCACCCCATAGACAAATGTCGAGAGCAGACATTTAAAGGGATAGACTCTCTAACAGTAGGATTGTTTTTTTAAATGTTAAACTGATCGGTACTTATCATCGTCTCTCATTCTTCTCCACCTCCTCCCCCTGGCCACGTATCTGATGGTTGTCCCCCCCAAGGGTCAGTCCTTCCTGGGTCCACAACTCTTCTCTATCTACACCCTAGGGCCTCGGTCAGCTCAAAAGCCTCACATGCTTTCAATACCACGCTTATGCTGATGATACCCAACTCTACATCTCTGCCCAGAGTCACTTCTCTACTCTCCCGGATCCCTGACTGTCTGTCCTCCATTTCCTCCTTCTCTCATCACTTCTCCTAAAACAAAATGTGGAGAAAAACAAACTCATCATCTTTCCACCACCACAACCCCCTACCCCAGCCCCTGAAACTCCCCATCTATTACAGTCAACGGCTCTACACTTTCACGTGTCCCCACAAGTCCGCTGTCTTGGGGTAATCCTAAGACACTGCTCTTTATCTTTCAAACCATCACCATCCAACCCCTCACCTCTGCCTGCCGCCTCCACCTGAAAAACATCTCTCGCATCCACTCATTCCTCGCGATGACACTACAAAAATGCTGCTCCATGCCCTTGTCATCTCCACGCCTAGGACTACTGCAAACATCCTTCACTCTGAAGCCTCCCACTAGCACCCCTCGCTCCCCACCAATCCATCCTTTAACCTCAGGCTGCCCGTCTTATCCACCTCTCTCCTCGCTACTTCACCTCGTGCCTCTCCCCTCTGCCAATCCCTTCACTGCGGCTTCCATGTCCGCATGCGAATTCATTTCAAGCTACTAACCAGACCTACAAGCTCTCCATGACCTCGTCCCCTCCAATACACTCTATCTCTGCCCTAATTTTCCAAATATCTCCCCCCACGCACTCGTCCGCTCCTCACAGGACCATCTCCTCAGCACTCCCTATCAGCTCCTCACACAACCTCTCAAAACTTCCCCTTGCTTCACCACACTCTGGAACTCACTGCCCCCAACACATCAGAACTCGTCTCCTCCACTTTCACCATCAAACCAGCTTCAAAGCAACCTGAAAACCCATTTCTTCAGCTTGCTATAACCTTACTAAACTGTCACTACTTCCTCCACAGACATGTCAGCCCCTGCCCCTCCTTTCCCTCTTTCTTCCCCCTCCTTGAGATTGTAAGGCCCTCGCGGGTAGGGTCCTCTCTCCCTCTGTTGTGTCCAATTGTCCATTATCCCTTTTTATCACTGTACTCGTTTGACTTATGTAATCGTATGTAACGCCCCTCGAATAGCAGCGCCCTGGAATCAATGCCGTTTAAAATAAATAATGAATAATAATAATAATGATTAAAAAATAATGTTAAGATCTTGCAAAAACAAGTCACTTTGCGCAATATATGTCCATTAACCACGCCCTACCTATTCTGAGATATCCCCTCTTGTATGGGTTGCATCAGCTTCCTCAGTTTTGCTACAAGACCTGTTTGATCTCTCATGATAGGTTGCCAGCACTGGTTGCTATAGCTACAGACCAGGCATCTTACTGCAGCCTGGTAGAAGGCTAGTAAACACGTCCCCTGTAATCAAAATGAAACCAAAGAAAACAGACGTGAGAAAAATGAATCAATGTAGTGAGACAACCCCTTTTAACCTGAGGGGGTGGGAGACGACGCACATCGAACTCATCTCTCCCGGGCACATCTGCTTCTTCACGTACCCGTTCCAACTTTACTGGATGGTTTACCCTGGAACATTTCAGCGTCTTGGGGTATAACCTACATGGTTGGATCCGGGTAAGCCTGTAGCTATGTCATTTTGTCTGTCGTTTGGGCAGCATAAAGTAGCTGACAGGTTCCGTTTAACTGACATACCCTCTAATGATAATTGGTCGACCCTGTCCCAATCTACATAGCAAAGATTTAAGGCAGATAATAGAAATGTAAGCTTTCTTTACACACTACAGCAGCATAATAATGTGTGGACTAGGACAAGAGGTCTATATGTGCTTCCTAGATTGCTCTGGGAACTGTACTAGTGTGTTGTTTGATGCTTGACTAGATTCCTAAAAGTAACATTCCTGACAGACAGGGTATTACTAAGGTGTTTGCCTATCTTTATTTCTACAGTCCACACCGGAATATCAATCAGGTAATTTCCTTTCATGCATTTAACTCCAGACCCTCTCCAGAGCAGTTGCATTAAGTTGCTTGTGAGTAGTGATGAGCGATTACATTGACTATCGTCATCGGGTCGATAGTCGATATCGGCAATTATAAATAAGATATCCGATAGACCCTATAAAATATTATCGCCGATTACCATTAAAGTCGAATGGGAGAGGAACAAGACCTTCATTCTTGACACCCAAACAGGGCTGGAGAAAGCTGGAATAAACGATCCACAACAGTCAAAGGAGGATACCTGCTACATTTAGCAACACTACTTAGGTTATAAAAGAGCACAGAAAAAAAACGCACAGCACCCTCTTCACTATCCCTGTCTTGTACCACAGCCGACCCCTTAAACCTGCATGACCCACAAATTAAAAAAGTGGCAGAAGGCAGTATGATTTCCTGACCTCTTTATTTTACTTGAACTGCTACTCATTGTGAATATCCCTGATCCTGTAACACGCAGCATGAGCCCCAAACTTGCATGACCCCAGAATTAAACAAAGTGCCTGGAAAAAGTAGTCTTTGCACCACCATTTTAGTTGAACTGGACATTACTATATCTGTCCTGTACCGCAGTATGATCCATTAAAACTGTCTGACCCACAGATTAAAAAAGTGCTAGGAAAAGGAGTCTTTGAACCACCATTTTAGTTGAACTGGGACTTGTTAACTATATCTGTCCTGTACCGCATAGAATGAACCATTCAAACCAGTTCCTGACCCACAGATTAAAAAGTGTTGTGCAATAGGAGTTCATTGAAACCACCAATTTAGTTTTCACTGGACATTGACTATACCTGTCCTGGGCCACAGCATGAGCCCCCAAACCTGCATGACCCCCAGATTTAAAAAGTGCCCGAGAAAAACAGGAGCCTTTCACCACCATTTTAGTTTCACTGTACGATACAGACTAACGCTAAAGCCCTGGACCCCTAAAACCCTGTTTGACCCCCAGACTCACAAGTGGCGCACTATGCTATATTGTACAGTGACTGTCATTTATGTATATTTTTTGGTACTAACATTTGTTACAGAAATTTATTTAGGGAAGTTTTATTTATATGTTTTACATTATTATGCATTTTGCTTTTATTTCAAGTGTGATAACATACAACATACAGCCCTCCCTGCAGTTTTTAAAGGTATTTTTTTAAACGTGTAGATGTGTTAATTCGTCCGCCGTACACTCCATAAGTATAAAAATCGTCCTAATATCCCCAACAACAACCTTCTTAGTTTGAGAATTTGCCCGTCCTGTCTTTCTGGATACTGATTCAGTCACCAAGTCAATTCAATAACGTTTTTACATTTTTTCCTCCAAATCCCTTCTTCAGTGATTAGGGAACAGACTCCCCTGGATGATCAATGAGTGCCGACCTATCCATCGTGTACTCCAGCCCCAGCCTAAATTTTAAGCCTCAAATTGATGCAATTTGTGTCCACCCTAGGTGCGCCCGTTTTTGACCACTTTAACTCTACCTTAACCTCACAGAAATCAATCACCTACTTTCAAAATCTGATTTTTTAGAGAAATTTGAAGCTCCCTCTCGATTGCCCCTAACGGGTGAGAGCCAGTGTCTAGCCGTCAGCCATCTTTTAACACGGAGGTCCAGCTGCCAGGGCAGACTTACATTGGAGGTGTGCGTAGAGACCCAGGCTACATCTGTCCATCTATTAAACACGTAGGTCCAGCTACGCCAGTTGGCCACGACTACAGTGGTGGTGGGTGAGAACCCAGGCTAGCGTCTGTTCATCTATTAACACGTCAGGTTCCAAGCTGCCAGGGCTGGAGTTACAGTGGGTGCGGTGAGAGCCCAGGCTGAGCGATCCTCATCTATTAACACGGTAAAAATGCCTTATGAGTCAGCAACGAAACAGTCGTGCTGAAGTCAGAGTGCGGAAGCGGAAGTGTGAGGTACAAACCTCAGCCATCCACAATACACAGTCAAGACCTGGGTAAGCCTTGCCCTCCGTAATGAGTGCTGACACAATTGAGCTTCACTTTGGGAAATACTGGTGAGGTATAACGCTCCTGTTCTCACCCAGGTGCCCTTTTTCTTGGCATTCTTTTTCTCTCTCATTTTACTCGACGTGCTGCTAAGAAATTCTCTCTGTTCTTTGTTCTCTGTCCAGTGCTCCATACTCCATGTCCCTCTGAATAACCTACATCTGGTCAAGTCCTTCCTGGGACTCCCTTGTACAATTCAGGAGGAATTTTTAATTACCAGCTATTTGTACTGCAAGCTTTTTAGTAGTTTAATATCTAAGAAAACACATTTAAAATAGGATGGAATCCCACCTTGTCTTTGTTTCTCTTTTTTTAATTGTATTAAATGGGTTCTTTGTCCTAATACGGGATTGCTATCTATGTTTAAAGATCTGCAAAAACAAGTCATTTTGAGCGCATAGTGTCTCTCATTAACAGTGCATAAATCCTATTCCTGTTTTGACAAGCACCATCTACCTTTGAGCCACTCTTGACAATTGTGAAAGAACAAAATGTTCAGTTTAGAAACCACATTTTATTACATTAATACCTGTAGTCTAGCTGCATTTCACAGCAAAATGCCCAAAAATTCAAAACATGACCATGAGCCACTTTTTGAACAATGTGAAGAACATATGTCTCTGTGAGAAACCACATTTTTTTTAGATATAATCAGGACCTTTACTGTATAGCTTGCATGTCACAGAGCAAAATGCCCCCATAAAATTCAAAACTGACCCTTTGACGCCACTTATCTTGACAATTTGTGAGAAGAACAAATGTCCTAGTTCGAACAACATCTGATCTTTTTTTGATAAACAAGGGACCTGTAGTATTGCAGCATGACCCAAAACATTATAAAAATGACTCTCAGCCAACTGTTAAAAAATTGTGAGGGAGAAATGTCACCTTAAAAGGCTCAATTTCTGTTTCCAAAGGACCATGATTCTTAGCTTGTATCTCGACAGCAAAATGACCCCAAAATAATTCTATAAAATATGACTTTTCCCAGCCACAAATTAAAAATTGTGATTCGAGAAATGCCAACATTAGAATCCACATTTCTGTACGAAAGGACCATGATTATAGCTGTATCTCACAGCAACACATAGAGAACCCACAAAATTATAAATAGACTTCTTCTTCACCCACTATTAAAAATTTGTGATGGAGAAACTGCCACTTAGAAGCCACATTTCTGTTATACAAAGGACCATGAATTATAGCTGTATCTCACAGCAACATGACCTTCAAAAACCATTGACAATTCGATAACTTCTAAATGATTACAGTTGAGTAAAATGGAATAACGGTCGTTGTCATGAAAACCTTGCCTGTCTTTTACAGTCTCCTCACAGCAAAACCATCAAAATGAACTGTGTGGAACTGAGAATAAAAATAGCTGTAAGAAATGTTCAATTTTAAAAAAAAAAGTTTCAAGAGGACATTTCTGTTTTGAAGAGAATGTTAAGTAACTGGCAACTAATCGGTACCTCGTATTGGGCCACAACATCATCAGAGATCCATGCTGATTCATCTTGATGATAGACAAAACGATCCACATTATCTGTGGAAAAGCCGGAGCGTTTGTCCTGTAATGACACCTCAGCTGTGCCTGAGGGTCCGCTCAGATATACGCTGGCGTGCTGGGCAGGACAAGAACACCCTCTAATGGCGTGGCGAGCAGAGCTCGGCCTTCATCAATTTGGATAACCCAGAAGTCTATTGGGTCCGGAACACATACAAAACATCGGTGTATGAAACGCAGATAGTCGTGCACCAAGATCTTAAGCTGGTCCGGTGTGTTGATGTGGAGCCCTGCATTGCAGCGTTGGTGAGGTTGGTAAATAAAGATTGCCAGAGGTCCCCATTACGGCTTCTACCCACGCTTGCCCTGCTGCCGCTTGCTCAGCCGCAACGGCTTACTTGGACTCTACTGCTGTCATGTCTCTGATGTTGTTCCCCACCGTGACATTTGAGGAACGTGAACAGCAGACGGCCCGACAGCAATGTCTCCAGAGTTGGATCAAACAAGTCAGCAAGGTCTCCATTTCCTGCATTTTACTCTCTCTAGTTGGGTTGGTGGTGCGCACAGGAAAGTGCTGATCTTTTTGAGTCTTGTACCGGGGATCCAGGATGGTGCCACTCCATAACTGTTGTTCATTTTGATGGCCTTAATGCGAGGATCATGTTGAGCGAAAACGAGCGCATTTCCCACGCACTCTCATATGAGAGATGGAGCCTTGAACTTTCCAACCTCTTGGTCGACAGAGGCACTAGCAATACTGATCTTCCGCATCTTCCTCCTCCCCCTCAAATACACGCGCAACATCTTTCCAGGCATGGGACGTCGGAGACAGTCGGTGGTCTAGAATACCCCTCCACTTCACTCCCCTTCCTCCGGCACAGCTTCAACACAGCCCTGATTTGCCTCAGATGATGCACCCTTGAGAGCTGATGCGCTTGCCTTGCACTACAGCCCTGGACCGAACAACGCCTAATGAAGACCGCTGAAAATTGAGGAAACGTCGGGCCATAGTAGATTCCGACGAGAGAAGGCTCCAGTGTCCCATTCTGTAGTCGTCTCCTCCTCCGTCGTTGGCGGGACTGTTGATCTTTCAGAGTGTCCAAACGATCGTCCAGAACAAATCCTCCACAATGCTCATTTGCTGATAAGGGCATTGTTCCGCCCTGACCAACCTTTTGGTGGCTTCTTCAAAACTCGCAAGATGGTGACATTAGCTCTTTTTAAACCTTCACCATCCACTTTCGGAGGGCCATCAAAAGCCCCGAGGTCCGCACCGCTGCTTGTCAGGAATGCCATGTGTCACTTCGTAACTGGCTGCGTAATGGCACAATCGCTGGAGCATGTGGAGGGTGGAATTCCAGTGTGTCGCCACGTCGAACAATGATAACACGATTCTGACGGAGTGGACCGAGCTGACGCTGCAGACGCAGCCAGCGGGGCAAAGCCAGGGTGCGTACGACGGAAGTGAGAACTACATACCTTGAGCCTTCCTCAGCAGGGCAGTCCAGACCCGGTAGCCTCTCATTTAGAAATTTCTGGACGACAAGGTTCATGACAATGTGCCAGGAAGGAATGTGCTCCAGCCAACCGATCATAAGGGCGGCCAGCAGATTTCGCCCGTTATCGCACACCCCCTTCCCTGGCAACAAGTTCTTTGTCACCCAGCCAGCGCTTCGGTCTCGTTTGCGCGAGAGCCGTCCACAGCTCCTACCTGTGGTGTAGACGGTCTCCAAGACAGATTAATTTTTTATTTTCAACACGGCCTGCGTTTCTCTGGGCACGTGATGCCACCAGAGGACATTGGTTGGCACCATGCCCCCTTGGCGGCGGTTATGCAGAGCGGCGCCGTAGCCTGGAGGGAAGGCCCTCTGGTCAACCGAGAGGGAGCTGTGCCCCAGAGACATCACCACCCTCACCTCACCCAGTTGCAGCTTTCACTCAGATATAGAATAGATAGCCGTGTGCCTATGCCGGTCCGTACGAGAGACTATATCCAGTGGTGTCGGTGGTAACAGATGAGACTTTTCGGACAACAGATGCAGACAACGCGCCTTTGTGTCAAGATATTCTATAACTGACACGTGGCTGCTGTCCAGTATAGCGACAGGGCGGCGCTTTATTTCTGGAAAAGAAAGCGAGTGCCTGTCTCCGTGCCATCGGTATTGGGGCAGCAAGGGCATGACGTGGCGGAACCATCTGTGTCCAACCAGACACGAAACACACATTTCCAAGCGCCAAAAGCCTGTAGCAATGACCGACATTCAGGCCCCCCTTTTTTTTTTTTTTTTTGGCTTTGGGATTATGTTCTATGCGTGTGTCATATATAGTGTTCTCCTTCTTGCCCCCCCTGGATAGGACAGTAAGGCTGCTGTGCTAGAAGCTGATCCACACCGAGTACTGAGGCGGTACTCGAGGTCATCAAAACCTGGTCTGCGGAGAGTGGAGACAAGGGGTAGGATGGGATCTACATGGAGGGTGCTGTGTGTCTGGTACTCTTCGGTCATACAGAACAGGACGGCAGCTTGGACCCTGAAGAACGCGAGGTTATATAGACTAGATCCCAGATCACGAGGACACTGAGAGCCATGGGCAGCTATCTGCATAACGCTTGTGGAAGTCGTCGCGAGGCGGAATGAGGCGGAGACAGAAGGTGTGACAGTGGCATTAGGAACAACAGCCATCACCGCATTCCGTCTGGCCCTTTTTTTCTGGTACCAAGATTATTATTGCTAAGCCATTTACAACTCATACACCATTATCGCTGTCATATGTGAGATAGACATGTTGGTTGGTAGATTAAAACCCACACAATTTCCACAGCCTCTCTGAGCGTTACTGCGTTTAAACAGCAAAGCAGCATCGTGAACATCGTGCTGGCGGTGATAACGTAGCTTGCTCAAAGCACACGCCCCGGCTTGAGAGAGGTCCTGGCACTCATTAGCGCGACAGAGTCGAATACAAGCGCGACGGAGGACGTGGTTCCGTGACCTGTGGCTAGGCTCAATTATAGTCCCAAAAAAAGCCCGGACTTCTGCGACCGGCCCTTCTCCCTTTTTGAGCGTGCGTTACCGTACAGACACTACCCCATCGTCTTCCTCCTCGTCCAGTTGATTGGACAAGCGCATCGCAAGCAAATTCTGCTGACAGACAGCGTTTGATCGCAATGTCGTCCATCATCATCAGCACATAAACAGGTGACTTTTCTACCGTCCGTCCAGAACATTCGGCTTCCAGGAGCTGCCAGGAGCTACAACAAGAGGGCTGCAAGTCATTGCCGACTCCGGATTTTTGCCAATTGACGCGGCTTCCTTCTCCTCCTTCTGATGCATCATAAATATGGGCATCAGAGAGCAGAGAAAATCTCCTCTTTGGCCTCTTGATCTTTTAAATATGCCCTTTCTGACGTCACCTTCTCTCCAGTACACATTCACTACGATCTCATCAAAGAGTCGTTTCAGAAAACAATGGATACCACTAGATGCGGTGGGTACCCTAGAGTATTAGACAATTTCGCGCGCTCGCCTTCGCTTCATGTTGGACGATTGCGATGATGCTGATTGACGACATTTGTGCCGTGTCTGGAGAGAAGAGTAAAGACTGCTTGTATGCAGGTTGCATTAACCACTGAAGAACAGATATTGTCGACACTGTTCGTTTACTGAGATTCACAGGGCCCTTACCCAGCGATGACAGGCCTGACGGTCCTGCAACCGACAATCCCTCTGCTTTTGCGTGTTGTCGCCAGCACTGGAAGAAGCACCTTCACTCGTACCATCTACCTCCATGTTCTAAAAACTACCTACCCCCCCTCTTTGCTCGCTTTACCACCTGCATTTACGCTCCATGTTCAGAGCAAGATAACATTTTGCGAGTATAGTAGGAAGAACAGTTTTTGGAACGTCTCATTATACACAAAGACTGCAAGTCAACAGTGATTCCTCAAATCCATCAAATCAAAACAAAATTTTGCTAGGATTCAAATTAAGTGCAATGTGGCCTCTATCAACAAAGTCTGGACCTGGGCAAAAGCTGAAAAAACACCTATCTGAAAATGTAATACGGATAAGATAAAAGGTATTTTTGGCACCACATCAATACACCTGTGGTTTACTACAAAATTGCTGGATTCAATTAACTGAAGGTTACCTCATCATCAAAAGCTTGACACGGCAAAAGTGTACTACAAAAAACACGTATCTGAAATGTAATAAGCGGAATAATAAAGTTATTTTTGGCACCTATCAATTCACCTGTGGGGTCGACTACAAAATTGCTGGATTCAAATTTAACTGCAAGGTGGCTCTATCAACAAAGCCGGGCCTGCAACCAAAGTGAAAAAAAACACGTATCTGAAATGTATACCGGATAATAAAAAAGGTATTTTTGGCAACCTAACAATACACCTGTGGTGACTATAAACAAAAATTGCTGGATTCCAATTTAACATACAGGGGTACCTTCTATCAACAAAGCTGGACTAGGGCAAAAGGTGAAAAAAACACGTATCAAAAATGTATACGGATAATAAAAGGTAATTTGGCACCTAACAATTCACCCTGTGGTGACTACAAAATTGCTGGAATCAAATAATAACTGCAAGTACCTCTATCAAACAAAGCTGACTGGGGGTGCAAAAGTGAAAGAAACAACGTATCTGAAAAGTATACGAGTAATAAAAAGGTATTTTGGTATCTCACCTAACATACACCTGTGTGGGACCCCCCTAACAAAAATTATGCTGGATTCTAATTAACTAGCTAAGGAACCTCTATCAACAAAGCAGGCCTGCGCCAAAGTGAAAAAAACACGTAATCTTGAAATGTATACGGATAAAAAAAGTATTTTTTGCACCTATCAAAACACCTGTGGTGGACTAAACAAAAATTGCTGGATTCAATTTAACTGCAAGTACCTTCTCTATACCACAAAGAGCTTCTGTGACAAAAGTGAAAAAAAACACCTATCTGAAATGTATACGGGGACCGGATTAATAAAATTGTGTTTTTGCACGCTAACAAATATACCTGCAGTTACTAGAACAAAGATCTGTCTCCTAATATAAGTTCAGGCTGGCCCAATATCCACGGGAAATATTTCAACAGAAAACTGTTAATAATAAAGCAATTGCAATGCAATGTCTACACTAAGTCAGTGTGCACAATATCCAGTATTCTTTAAAGAGAACTTGTCTGTCTTTGCCTCCGCTCCGCCCCCCACCCCCACACTCCCGTCCCCCCCTGACTTACAGCGGTAGATGCTCCTTTAAAATTCTCCACCTTACTTACCTACAAATCTTGCAAATCTCTGATCTACCTAATTCTTAAGGATCACAGCTAAAAGTAGGAGCTGTCTCTGAGAATCAAATAAGAATAATTTTCGCTACGTGCTGTTTGCACACGAAAGGCTATGAGCGCCACGTCCTACATGCTTTGAGATCCAGCACAACACTGATCCTGAATACAGGAATGGCTGTCTATGTAAAACGAGGTCATGCGATTTTTCCAGCCAATCGCAACCATGCACAACCCAGTCATCTGACGTCGCACACCACAGCGTCACTCCTGCTCTATCTGTGTATCGCGCTGATTTGTGGCCGCCAAACATGACGTAAGTGCACACGAACATGGGAGCGCATATAAATAGATTATGCACGATTTTTACCAAATTAATTGCGTGCTATAAAAAATTCCCATCACGTAAATACCGTGCGATTCAACTTCTTTCGATAATCAAATACAGCTCAGCATCTACTTGATGAGTTCAGGAAGGAGGAGAATCTTTTGATTCTATTTTCTGGTAGGCGCCAATGTAGAAAAGAAAAGGGGACCCGGCCGCATGGGAATTGTTGTTCTTTCTTCTTTAACACATTACCACGTGCTCTTGTTCCCCCTTTTCTTCTCTCCGATCTATGCGTCTACCCCACCATACGAACCCCTCAAGTGAAGTACCATTGACCTGTCGGCTAGCCGTTATTAAGGTGCTTGACGGAAATTACAAATAGATCCCACAGCGCATATGAGTTGGTTGTGCCTCTAAAATAAGAGCGCAACCTCAAAAGGTGAGAGGAACGTCCTCTTCTTTTTACTCCAACACTTTGTAACAATAAAACACTATTGTGCGCCCCCTCCTTTTTTCTTTTGTTCTCTATTTTCTGGTAGGTATAGAGAACAGTAGGCCTCAGAATCCACTTGGAAGAGATTAAGAAGACAAGTAAGACATCCTGTGACAGTTAGGGTCTTGACCTTCCTGACTATGTTAAAGCCCATTTAACCTGTGCGTTTTCCACTACCTGGTCAGATATAAGTTTGATTCCTCTGAAACAGTTTTATGGTGCAACATCTTTGATACCCATCTGAACTGAGGCCACCTCACCGTTGATGGATGGGCCCTTACAGTTTTGATGAAAAATCTGTGCTAAGAACCTCTGATTTGCACGTAGCAGAAATGCACAATTAAATTTTAATAGTACAAAAGGGCAGGAATACCCCATTGTAGTACTGCTGTTAGGACTAAGAAGAAAAAAAAAGATCATTGGTTATTGTGGATAATATACTAGCCAGTGTTAAAACTAGAATAGACAGATACACAAAAAATATGATTTTTAAAATGTAGTCTATTAAAATCAATACATTTTCTGATGAAACATTACCTTTATAAATAAAAGTCCATTGTGTGATTATGTTTTTCTTCATTCTCACTGAGTAGAACTTTTATGAAATGATCTGTGAACATGTTTTAACACATCTTTGTGCAGGAATATAAACTACTATACTCCAGAGAAACACTTGAAGAATTGCAAGTGATTACTGATACCTGCAAATGACAGTCTTTTGTGGTTTTCACCATATGCACATGCTGTAAAATTAGAAGTAACAAATACATTTCAGTACATATTTACACATTTCCTCAGCGTCGCAGTATGGATAATTTACTTTGCATCTGTAATTCAGTTTTCTTCTGCTATGTTTTAGATCTATTTATTTTTTTAATTTGCACCTCCAAATATACATCATGAATTTTCGGGGGAGAAATGTGGACTTTTACTGTATGTTAAAATATACAGTATGAAAACATAAACTATAAAGGAGAATAGGAAGTATTTCACGCATAGTATATGTACTAACATCCTTTTCATTGCTCGCTTTTTCATTTTGACAGCAGGGCTGTTTTTCTACTTTGTGGTATCCTAGGCAGTAGAGCTGCATTTTGTCCTGTAAGCTAGATACAAGCAGCATTTTCTTGCATGCATTTTGATGTGAAAAGTAGACATTGTACACACCATATTGTACATCAAATTGCATGTAAAAACACATGTAAAGTGTCCCATGGACTTGAATGGTGATATGCACCATTCACAGGGCAGTTCCTAGGCTAAATTTCACTCAGGGCGAGGTGAAGAAATTTCACCCCCCCACCTCCACCCCATGTAACATAAATGCGCCATAATGAAACACAGTGCATCACCATCAACCAAATCTAAAATTATACAAAAAGCTTTACCACAATATGATACATATAAGATTACTAAATAATAGTCATACAGTTCCCAAAATTTAACACTGCTACACCAACCAGAATCCAAGACCACTAAGACCACATACCCACCAAGGCACACAGTTGACCGAAAAATTTACTACCACACCATGACCACATATCACCACTAGTGACAAATACGCAACACCGTGAAACCACATATCACCATCACATAGTGACTGAATAATACAAACTGCCATTACGATGATACAAACCATTATACTTCAACCAATATTACCAGCATACAGTGGTGTGAACCGCTGAAACAAGGCTCTGCAACACTTATAAATGGTTACAGTTAAAATTATATTTAGTGACTCACAGGAGACGTCTCTGAGAGTTTGTTTCTCTTCTCTTCTTCTTTTCTTCTCCTCCATCGTCCCAGGGCGCCATGAAGACTACTCCCGACTCTTCACTGTAAAATTTACAAAACAAATATCTTATGACTCCTCCCTTATCAGCTTTTCCAACCAATTCCTATCTCTATACAAAACCCCATCTAAGCAATCTCATATGGTAGCCATGTTATAGCCCCTATAGCCAGGTAGCCCCCTGTAGCCAGTGAGACCCCCTGTAGCCAGTAGATGCCCCCGAAGGCCCGTTAATGCCCCCCTGTAGCATTGAGCCCCTGTGCCAGTAGATGCCCCGTTATCAGTAGATGCCCCCCTTGTAGCCAGAGATGCCCCCCTTGTAGCCAGAGATGCCCCCTTGTAGCCAGTTTTTCCCCCCTTGTAGCTAGTGTGCCCCCCTTTTTAGCCAGTGATGCCCCCATTGTAGCCATTAGATGCCCCCCCTTTTAGCAGAGTTTCCCCCCTGTAGCCGGTGATGCCCTCCTTGTAGCCAGTGATGCCCCTGTAGCCCGTAGATGCCTCTGTACCAGTAGATGCCTCCTGTAGCCGTAGATGCCCCCCTTCTAGCCAGTGATGCCCCCCTGTAGCCAGTAGATGCCCCCTGTTGCCAGTAGATGCCCCCTTTAGCCAGTAGATGCCCCCTGTAGCCAGTGATGCCCCCCTTGTAGCCAGTGATGCCCCCCTTGTAGCCAGGTGCCCCCATTGTAGCCAGTAGATGCCCCCTTTGTTGCCAGTAGATGCCCCCTTGTAGCCAGGGTGTCCCCCTTGTAGCCAGTGTGCCCCTCTTGTAGCCAGGGTGCCCCCCTTGTAGCCAGTAATGCCTCCCTTGTAGCCCGTGATGCCCCCCTTGTAACCAGTGATGCCCCACTTGTAGCCAGTGTGCCCCTCTTGTAGCCAGTGTGCCCTCTTGTAGCCAGTGTGCCCCCCTTGTAGCCAGTGTGCCCCCACCCCCGTAGCCGTGTGTCCCCCTTGTAGCCAGGATGCCCCCCTTGTAGCCAGGATTTCCCCCTTTTAGCCAGTGTCCCCCGTAAGTAATTATAAATAACAAAAAAAGATTACTCACCTGGGTCCGCGCTTTTCCCCGGGTTTGGAGCGGCTCAGCCGTGGGAGCTGCACAGCGGTGTAAGCCGCGTGACTCATACGCTGCCTTACGCTGCACGCAGCTCCCAGAGATCTCGGGGCAGAGCTGCCAGCGAGGAGATCGAGCGTCACAGGGGGCGCGGGGTGAAAGCTGTGCGCCCCCTGTGACGCTAATTTCAGGGGAGGAGTCAGGACAGGAAACGATCCGTCCCAACTCCTCCTGCAGCTGCTGGCTCTGGCGACTGTTATAAAAAAAGTCGCGCAGAGTCAAGGGGGGCTCCTCGGGCGGGCAGACGGCCGGCCCGGGGCCCCCCTCGGGTGAGCGGAGCCTCGGCGCCCCGGGCGACCGCACACCCCTGCCCCCCCTAGGAACGGCCCTGCCATTCAGCCACACAGTGGCACATGTATGAAAATTGGCGCAGGCTAGACAGTCGTACTTCTCAGTAGGTTAGTGCAGCTTTCGTCAGTATGTATGAAAGTGTCCCTTAGCACTTTATAAATGTGTCCCGCTATGAAACAAAATGTGCGACAAAATGTGCGGCAAAAAGTGTCTGAGACAAATCTTGTCTCAGCCTTACCACTTTGAAATTGGCATGAACTAGTACTCCATTTTCACAACACATTCTGTCGAGACATATTCACAGATATGGAATATGGTGCCACATGCCCCCAAGAATCGTCACAGGCAAAACTGCCGAGGATATCGGACGTGCACCAATTTTAGGCGCAAGACCATTTATAAATATGTAGGACAAATCACGGCAGAAAACTGGCACAGCCCGTTTCATGCATGTCCCCCATAGTGCTTTTTTATGCATCACATTATGAGTCACGTGTTGCATAAAAAGAGTATTCATTCTTCTTGTGTTTTCTGTATTAATTCAAGATGGAAAATGCACTGGAAGATAGGATATGAGTTAGCCCTTTTGGACACGGTTAATCCACAGCCTGAAAATGCATTGAAATCTGCCAGTAAAACCAGTGATTTACCCAGCAGAAATTTGAGGTTGTCCCTCAAATTTCTGATATGTTTTATATAGCATATTTTTCCCAAGAAAAAATATGGTCTATGACTGTAGCCTTATAAGTATCTTTGTTACACTGCATTTAATAGTTTGTGTCCAAAGTAAAGTTGCAGGAAACACCATAGAAAACCCACCTAGGAAGTGCAATACTCAATGGCGATCTCCACAAAAATACAACTAGTACCCTATCCACATTGTGGTTTGGGGCTATGTAGCTGGTATCCACTAGAATAGACTGCTCCAACATTTACCGCATTTAAGCTATAGGTGACTACAGGGCAAATTTTGCCTCTTTCACATGTTGGCTCTATTTCTTGTTTGTATACACATAAATTGTTTTGTGTCCGGCTAATAAAGTAAAAGTACAAAAAAAAAATTGCTAAAATTTGTTTACAAGGGACTACATTCACCCTACAGTCCCCTATGATTCTGCTGCTGTATAAGCTGGCAGAACTTTTTCAGGGTATCTTAACAGATACTCGTATTGTGGCCTATGAACGGGGTATGTATATGTGCGTGCATGTGTGTATATATATATATATATATATATATTATGTATATATATATATATATATATATATATATATATAATATATATATATAATATATATATATATATATAATATATATATATATATAATAATGCACATATCCACACATTGGCACTTACTATACCTGTCTGAATTCCTGTAGCTCCTAGCTTCTTCTTGCTTACAGCATAATAGGAAACAGCAGGGTTAGAGGTGGGTTCAGATGCTACAAACTTCTACAGAAACCATAAACTCTCCTGTGTCGGACCTCTGTAGTGGGGAAGCAGTTATTGATGTTGTCAGCATTCAGGTGTACGCTAATAAATTTAATGACTGCCATTGAAACTGCATCACAGCAGGACTGTAGGATGCCATAAGTCAGCAGCTGTTCAATAGAGCAACTGATATACTGGTACCAGCACTGTAGGGACCCACTCAAACATCCTCCGGACATGTATCTACCTCAAGCGCCCTTCAGTGCTGCTGTTGGTATTCAAAAAACTAACTGGGAGAACAAAGCTAAATAGTTACTTTCCCTCTGAAGTGCCTCCACCCTCCTTGCTGCCGCCTTAAGCACTTGCCCGCAGGTGCCTGATGCTAAATACAGCCCTATTTGTCAGGGCAAAATCACCGGCTGAGAAAATGCCTAAGGCGCTGAGTAGTACAGATGAGAATAAAAAGAAGCCAACACAGACAGGAGAACTTGGTTATAAGAAAAGCTAAGTATGACTAGACAAAACTGCACCATGAGAACAAAGTCTGAAGAGCCATTCAATGTCTTCAGACTTTTTGATTTTTTTTTATGTCATTGTATTAAATCAGTGGTCAAGTACTGTAGGTGGACTACAAGTATAGTACAATATATATTACGTAATATGTAAAAAAAAAAAAAATCAATATTCAAGTTCAAAACACCTCCCTTTTGCCATTTTACAAATAAAAAATGTGAAAAATAACAGTTACACAAAATTAGTATCACTGCATCCGTAAAAGTCCATTCTATTAAAATCTAATATAATTTAATTTATCCTTTGCACTAAACAATGTGAAAGAAAAAAAATTCCAAACACGAAAACTGCAAGTTTTTTTTGCCTCCAAAATATAGCAATAAAAAGTTCTCAAAAACTCACCCATGTCAGCACCAGGGGCCGATGCCTGGTAGGCTTAAAGCCTTAGACATACCAGGCTGATTAGCAGAGGAGATCGCCAGCAGTGCTTTGCTCTGCTAAGATCGGGCAGTTCCGGGAATTGAGGGCCCTGCCTCTGAACCCTCGGACAGAGGGCCCAGGCGTTTTGAGGCCTGTGGCATGGACAGTAGTTTTATCCCTGTATGGACACATTACACAGCAAATGCATACTCTGAGTTGTCAACCGGGTTAGTCCCTGAAAAGAGTTTTGGAGAAGCAGGTATAGGAACTAGAATTTACTGCAAGACTCTGTCGGATTGCTGAGGGCATAATTATTACACTGACCTTTTTGGCCACAACAAATCTTGTTGCTTTGATTTTAAAGATAGTAAAGGGCAGAAGGGCAGATTGAAACCTTCCAGGCCACATTAGAAGATAGGAAACACATTGACCTTGTTTGGAGTGTATGCACACTAAATAAATTTTCCATCTGACATGGTGGTTTTCCTCTGTCTATGAATTCCTTTTTTATAATGTTGAATCGTGAAAAACAAATTGTAAAAATTAAAAAAAAATAGTTACAGCATGATGCTTATGCACTGTTCAACTATAACACCATTAACTATAATTGTAATAGAACCTCCTGAAGGGTGGGATATATGCAGGAAATCTCAATTCTATTATATTGTGGGGTTAGAATCAGGTAGAAAAAGGGTTTCCAAGCAGAGACAGTGACCACAAAAGTCCAAGTTCCAGGCGCTGCCTGGGTTTATTAGGTAAGTTGCACCAGAAGACTAAACTAGCCTTTTCTTCAGGATAAACAGAAATAAACACCTGCTCGGCTGAGTACTGACTAAACACAGTATTAGCCCCCCTTTCTATGCTTTAAAACGACTGGTCTGTTCTCACAGTAGGGATGTCTTTAGCCTCAATGACCCATCACACCCAAAAAGGCTTTTTTAGGCATATACCAGCCTCCCTGGATGTGAGAGTGGCCTCTCGCCCAGCAGTTGGCCACTCCAGGAAAAGCCGAGCCAAACTTAGTGGATTCAAGCCGCTATACTAAAACTAAGACGGGTTTTAAAGGGGCATGGGAGGAAAGTTGGGACTGACGGCCGTTTCTAAGTAGTTTAAGGGGATGTAGAATGCAACAGAATGTATGAACCTGTTCTTCTGCAGGTCATACTTACAGGTGCAGTGTAGTGCCACTATGACCTGGCTGGCGCAGGCACCACCTTTGACCTGGTCTGGGTGTTCTACGTGTTCTGCGCCGAGATGTGGTGTCAAAGAATCATTAATGTGTCTCCTTGTAAGAATGTGCAGCAACGCCTCCAGAACACCCCAAATCTTTGATGCTTTAACCCCTTAAGGACCCGGCGTTTTTTTTGGGTGACACGTTCGTTTTTCCCTCCTCGCCTTCTGAAAGCCATAACTTCTTTATTTTTCCACCTATATAGACACATGAGGGCTTTTATTTTGCGGGACAAGATGTTACTTTCTAATGGTGTTATTCCACTATACTTAACTATAGAATATACTGGGAAACCGCAAAAAAATTCCAAGTGGGACAAATTGTGAAAAATTTTTTTTTTTTCGCCAAATGTTTGGGGGGGGTTTTGCTTTTTACGGTGTTCAATCTTCGGTAAATATAATGTTTATCTGTATTCTTCAGGTTGTTACGCATCCGGCAATACCAAACATGTAGGGTTTCCGTTATGTTTTGGTACCGTAATAAAATTCCAAACATTTTCTTTTTTTTTGAAATTTGCGCCAGGGCGCCATTTGTGCGACCAATAACTTTTTATACTAACCCCTAACGGACTCAGTGAGGGTGGAAATTTTTTGCGGGCTGAAGTGTACTTTTTATCGCTAGCAGTTTGGAATGCATGCGACTTTTTTGATTCATTTTAAATTTCCCCCATTTTTGAGTGACGTAAAAATGACAAAAACGCAATTTTGGCTTTTGGGAATTTTTTTTCTTCTACGGTGTTCAGCGTACGGGATAAATGATGTTTATATTTTTATAGATCGGCCCTTTTTTCGGACGCGGCGATACCAAATATGTGTAACTTTTTTTTTATTTTAATGATTTTAATTTGTAAAATGGGGAAAGGGGGGTGATTTTGAACTTTAATATTTTTTTTTTATACTTTAAAACTTTATATATATTTTTTTTTTACTGTAAACATTGAGGCCGCCTGTGGTACTTGAACCACTAGGTAGCGCGATGTTAGTACAACCTAATGCATTGCAAAAGGCAAAGCATTAGGTGTACAAAGATGGCGGTTTTTTCCCCCTTCTGTCTCTGCGGACGGGAAATGGGGGAAACCGGCCAGGGTAAGTGACGGGAGCCTTCCCAAGGCTCCCCACCCCAATGCCCCGTGATTGGCACCTCGGCACCGATCGCCCCTTAATTCAGACCGGGGGCGTGCGCCTGATGGGGAAAAACAGCGCCAGCGGGGGGGAGCCACCCGCCGGCGCTGTTACTGGGTGGGTGTTAGCGCCGATTTGCTGCTAACACCCGGGGCTGTGGCGGGGGGGTCGCGGAGCGATCCCCCCTGCAAAGCCCCTTAGCGGCCCTCGGCCAGTACTCATACGCCCAAGGTCGTTAAGGGGTTAAAAAGTGTATTTGGCGCATTACAAAGGCACTTATCGCACCAAATTTTGGAGTGCACCTGTTCATACATTCTTTTTGGCTCAAAGTACAACAGAAAACTGGTGCAGCCCCGTTCATACAGTAGGGAAAAAAGTATTTAGTAAGCCACCAGATTTTCTAATTATTGCTTCCACATTTGATTTCTTCATACCAAGCTGCTTGCGTATTACAGATTTAGTCTTCCCAGCCTGGTGCAGGGCTACAATTTTGTTTCTGAAGACCTTCGACAACTCTCTGGTCTTCACCATAGTGGAGTTTGAAATGTGACTGTTTGAGGTTGTGGACAGGTGTCTTTTATAAGGATAACAAGTAGTGATGAGCGATTACGTTGACTATCGTCATCGGGTCGATAGTCGATATCGGCAATTATCAAGACGATTTCCGATAGTTCGATAATAGATTATCGCCGATGAACCATTAAAGTCTATGGGAGAGGAACAACACCTTCATTCTTACACCCAAACAGGATAGGGGAAATTTGGAATTAAATCCACAACATAAAAAATGGATACGTCTACATCTTAGGCAACCCCTTTAGGTTATAAAAGCCACAAAAAAAACTCCCCAGACTATTCACATCCCTGTCTGTCCACACATACCCTTAAACCGCATCACCCACAAATAAAAAGTGCCAGAAGGCAGTATGATTTTAAACCCCATTTTTCTTGAACTGGACAGAATTTTCCCATCCTGAACACAGCAAACCCCAACCTCAGACCCCAGATTTAAAAATGCCGCAAAAAGGGTCTTTCAACACCATTTTAGTTTTACTGGACATTTACATACCGTCCGGGCCACCATGAGCCCAAAAACCTGCAGACCCCCCGATTTAAAAAATGCCGAAAAAGGAGTCTTTCAACCACCATTTTTTGTTAACTGGACATTAACTAATCTGTCCTGTACCCCAGAATGACCCTTAAACCCTTTTGACCCAGGAAATTTAAAAAATGCAGGGGAAAAGGATCTTTTAAACCCCCATTTTAGTTTCACTGGGCATTGCTATACCTTCCGGGCCACAGCAGACTCCAAATCTGCAGACCCCCAATTTTAAAAAGTGCCGCAAAAAAAGGGGTCTTTCAACCATCATTTAGTTTCACTGGACATGACTATACCTTCCTGGGCCACAGCATGAGCCCCAAACCCGCATGACCCCCACTTTAAAAATGCTGGAAAAGGGGGTCTTTCAAACCACCATTTTAGATTCACTGGACAAGACATACCTGTCCTGGGCCACAGCATGACCCCCAAACCTGTTTGACCCCCAATCACAAAGTGGCACTATGCAATTTTTTTACAGTGACGTCATTTAGTATATTTTTTTGGGGAACTGAATTTGTTTAAAAGAATTTATTTTGGGAAAATTTTATTTATAGTTTTACATTTTTATATTTGCTTTTTTTTTCAATGTGATAACATTCAAAATACACCCCTCTCTGCAGTTTTTGCAGGTATTTTTTTTTTCATTGTAATGTGTTAATTTTTTCCCACACCCCCTAAGTAATAAAAATGTCCTTATACCCCAAAACCTTCTTTTGAGAAGACATTGCCCCCTGGCTTCTGAGAGTGATTCAGCCAAACAATTTTAAAGGGTTTCATTTTTTTCCCCCAAAACCTTCTTCAGTGATTAGGGGCAGACACCCCTGGAATCAAATGACGACCCCATAGAACTCCAGCCCCAAAATTTTAAGCCCCAAAAGTGCAAAATTTTTGTCCAGGCCCAAGCCCTTTTTTTACACTACATAACCTCACAGTAATCACCTTTTTCAAAAACGATTTTTTAGAGAAAATTTAAGCTCTCTGATTGCCCCTAATGGGTAACCAGTGTGCCCTCAGCCATCTGTTAACACGGAGGTCCACGCCAG
>JAODAL010032374.1:0-47023 GCA_025379985.1 Phyllomedusa bahiana
CACATGTAGGGGGCCCCAACAGTACGCGCCGCATACATCGTGTGTCTCTGGAGCTCGCGGTGATCAGTGCGTACTCCCAAGGCCCGGGGGGCTGGCAGCCCGCCGGCCCCATAGACATGCATTGCTCGCGGCGTGAAAGGGCCACGAATAAGTGACATGTCACTTATCTCCCCGCGCGTGCAATACGATAGTATTGTACGAGCAGGGAGAGGAGGCGTAATCCATAGTTTTCTATGGGAGCTATGGATTACCGTAATTATGGGGCGCATTTCCCCACGTATTAAGCGCAGTGCGCCGCAATATAAGCCGTGTGAACATAGCCTTAAAGTAATTGGTATGGCCGAATCCGAAAACATCGCAGAAACAGTGCAAAAAAATTAAATCGAGTATAAAATACTGTTCAAATACTCGTTGGATTCTGAATAATAATCTGATGAATATTTGTCCTGAGCCTTATTGTATTTTTGGGTATTTTTTTTTTACTTTTTACATTATTAATTTTATTCAAAACCTAACTTATTCTCCGAATAAATGCCTAATTATTTTTCTCATGCTTCTATTCTGCCAGGTTATTTTTACTGTACCCTAAACATTATTTCAAATCTATTGTTGTGTATCTTATTGTTAGAACCAGGGCTGCTAATATAAAACTGTTAGCCACCCTCTCGCTAGTGACAATGTGGGCACAGTGTGATGTTTATGTAGAGCATTGTGTGAAAAGTACAGTACCTTTCACGAATGGCATACAAGTGTTTCACAAGGGGTTAAAGAATTAATGACTGATTAAACACAGTGCATGTGGAATGGTTTATGCCTACACAATGACCTATTTAAAATAATGCCCACACCATATCTGACAGAGCAGGAAGGGCTCCACTTTACATATAACTCTTTTAAAGAAGAATATTTTAATAGTTCTCTGAATATTGTCAAAGTACTACAATTATTATTATTGTTTATTTTAAAGTGCCATTAATTCCAGGGCGATGTACATTTGAGGGGGTTACATATATAAAACAACACCAAACAAAGCGACCAACAAAAGCGCCGTTGAGACAACCTCTAGACCAGCAGCAAAGAGTATCCAAAAGAGAGGAAAAGTCCTAAAATATAACTTTTAATGATTTGCAATAAAACAACACATAAATGCGCGTCTCCCAAAATACCAAACAGGATAGAGATGCAAAAAACACAAAAAGGGGAGTAACGTACTAGCCCGACATCAGGCTAGACACTCCCTAACCTAACCTTACAGGAAACTCGCCCCGAAAAGGGCGCTCCTGCCTGGAACCTGACCGTGATCTAGAAAATCCCTATCCTACCTCCAGTCTAGTCCCATCATGTTTTGATCTGCCTCGTTCCTTCTACCTGATCTCCTCTGGGGTCTGGTTAGAGGAAAGAAGTCCAATGGTATAGGGGTGGAATGCTACCAAAATGTCAATGTAGCATATCAAATAGCTATAGAGAAGGTGTATACATATTATTTACCACCTATAGACATAAAGGTCACTGAGACACAGAAAAGAAGGGGCATACATGTAATCTCAGAGTGTGGACAGGGAGTAGCTTACATTAACATTATAGCCGCTTTACATTCAGAAGAGTGGAGTAGCTTACCAGCATGTAGAAAACAGACCCATAGCCGCAGGTATAATTGTATTAGACCCCCCAAACAACATCTCCAGCCCTGTTAGGGCACTTGCAGCATCGGCCACATACAGCAGTGAGAGACCAAGTGAGGGTTACATATATAATACATATCAGACAAAGTACAATGACAATGATAAATGACTATCAACTGATCCAGAGGGAGAGAAGACCTTGCCCGCAAAGGCTTACAATCTACAAGGGAGGAGGAAAGAGACAGGAGGTAAGGGTCAGACATGTTTGTGGGGTAGAGTAGTGTTAGTGGTTTATTGCAGGTTGTATGCTATCCTGAAGAGATGGGTTTTCATGTTGCTTTTGAGGCTAAAGAATGTGGAGAGCCCAGACGTCTTATAGATTCTTAATGAAGGGTTGTTGTTTTATAAAATAATTTTTCACATATCATGTTAGAACAACATAATAAATACAGTATCTCACAAAAGTCAGTACACCCCCCACATTTGTTAAAATATTGCGTTATACTTTTGTATTATACTTTTCATGGGACACCACTGAAGATATGACACTTCGATACAATGTAAAGTAGTCAGTGAACAGCTTGTATGTTTGGTGTGTCCTCAAAATAACACACAGCCATCATCGTCTAAACCGCTGGCAACAAAAGTGAGTGCACCCCTAAGTGACAGTGGACAAATTGTGCGAAAAGCGTCAAATTTTGTATGGCCACCTTTATTTTCCAGCACTGCCATAACTCTCTTGGGCATGGAGGTCACTAGAGCTTCACAGGTTACAGCCACAGGAATCCTCTTCTACTCCTCCACGACGACATCATGGAGCTGGTGGATGTTAGAGACCTTGTGCTCCTCCACCTTCTGTTTGAGGATGCCCCACAGTAGGTTATAGGTCTGGAGACATGCTTGCCCAGTCCAGTACCTTCAGCCTCATTTTCTTTAACAAGGCAGTGGTTGTCTTGGAGATGTTTGGGGTTGTTATCATGTTGGAATACTGCCCTGCGGCCAAAAAGAGGATCATGCTCTCTTTCAGTTTGTCACAGTACATGTTGGCATTCATGAATTCATGGTTTCCTCAATTACCTGTAGCTCCCCACTGCTGAAAGCACTTATAGAGCCCCAAACCATGACACTCCCACCACCATGCTTGACAGCTGGCACTAGTCTTTGTACTCTACACCTGGTTGCTGCCACATACACTTGACACCATCTGAACCAAATAAGTTTATTTTGGTCTCATCATACCACAGGAAAGGATTTCAGTAATCCAGGTCCTTAATCTGCTTGTCTTCAGTAAACTGTTTGCAGGCTTTCTTGTGCATCATCGGAACGACAGCCATGCAAACCAATTTGATGCATTGTGCGGCATATGGCCTGAACACTGACTGGATGACCCACCACCCCTTCAACCTCTGCAGCAATGCTGGCTGCACTCATATGTCTATTTTGAAAAGACAATCTCTGCACATGATGCTGAGCTCGTGCATTCAACTTCTTTGGTCAACCATAGCGAGGATGTTCTGAGTAGAACCTGTCTTGTAAAACCACTGTATGTTCTTGGCCACCGTGCTGCAGCTCAGTTTCAGGGCATTGGCAATCTTCTTATATCTTTATGTAGAGCAAAAATTCTTTTTTTCAGATCCTCAGGTAGTTATTTGCCATTAGTTGCAATGCTGCACTTCCAGGGACCAGTATGAGAGAGTGTGAGAGCGATAACACCAATTTTAACACAACTGCTTGCCATTCACACCTGAGACCTTGTAACACTAAAGAGTCGCATGACACCCTGGAAGGAAAATGGCAAATTGGGCTCAATTTGTCTATTTTCACTTAATGGGCAAAGAAGTGAGTTTTAGACCTAAACAGATTCATACATGTGGCCCCAAATGTCAAAATTGCATTTTTTTGTCATTTTGTGTCTCCAGAAAATTGTAATAAAAGTGATCAAAAAGTTGCATGTATCAGAAAATAGCATATCACAAGGCATTCTGGGAAAGAAGCTGAGAAGCTCTAGCATCCTGTGTTGGATGTAACAAATCCTCAATTTGCTTTTGACCCACTGGATCTTTCGTGGAGTGCAAAAAGGCAATTTCAAATCTCGCACATATATAGGTGCTCTCCCTAAGGAGAGATCTTCCCTTTCTGAGCCACTCATTGCCTCCCACTCAGCCAAGCTCGCATTGCTCTGCTCTGTACTGACGAGGGACAAAACCCCGAAACGGCTGTATACAGATGGGTGATGCTGGCTTGGCTAAATATCCCTTCTTGCTTTCCAAAGATCCAGTGGGTCAAAAGCAAATTGAGGATTTGTTACATCCAACAGAGGGCGCTAGAGCTTCTCAGCTCCTTTCCCATAATGCCTCGTGATATGCAGATGCTTCGTGGAGTGCAAAAAGGCCATTTCGAATCTCCACATGCCCATATAGGTGCTCTACCTCACAAATTTGCACCAATAACAATTACACTTCAGTCCACAAAAAACAAGGCCTCACTCAGGTCCATAGATTGACAAAAAATGTAATGGTTGCATAAAATGACACTACAGCACAAATTTAAAAAGTAGGGTTTAAAAAAAAAAAAAAAGTACTGAAAGAGAACAAAAACGCATCAAATGTGGAAATACCGGAATCCTACTGACCTACAGAATACAGATAACATGTAATTTATACTGAACAGTAAACTCCATAAAAACGAAACCCCCACAAAAATGGCACAATTGTGTTTTTTTTTCAGTAGGCTCTTGAAAGGCAAAGAGGAAAAACTATGAATGCGATAAAAATTGCTGTAGGGTTAAGGGTTTGAAGCTTTGTTATATCCACAATGTTTCAGAGTAAAACACAGTTCATTTTAAATGAGACTGTTAGTGTTTCATGGCAATATGGATCTGCTGAAAAATTCACTTTAGCAAAACTGTTTCATCAGAGAAAACATCTTCAGACTAGAGCCACTGAGGCAATCTGTTGATCTTGCTGGGGAAAGCCATAGCCAACCAGACATTTTCCTTGCAGCTTCCACTAATACCTGGATATATTGAATTCAACAGAGTGGAAGTTGTTCTTACATAAACTCTAAGGACGATATGTTTGTATTTTGGCGCCCAGACGGCAATTTTTTTGCACGCATTAGTAGCATAGAACGCGCCTGAATCTATTAACCTGTTCTACTGTGGGTCATAGATTTAGCGCTTTCTAGCTCTAAAATGACAAATCAGGCACAGGTAAATCACAGTAATGCGTCCAGTTTTGCTGTCCTCCTGTTATAAATGTGTAGATCATACAGTTGTGGTGCGAGACGTCTCCAGCACGCCCCTCAATCTCAGGCGCATTACAAAGTGCCGCAGGCACCCGATCATGTGCCTAATTTTGGAGTATGCTTGATTATAAATCTAGAGAACGGGGCTGCGGCAGTTTTTGGGCTGAAAGGACGCCAGTCTACTGCCGCAGCCCCGTACATACACACTTACATAGTTACATAGTTTGTAAGGCCAAAAAAAGAAAGGTCATCCATTCAGCCTTTTTGCTAAAGTTTTGACCCAAAGGGGAAAGGAAAAAAACCCCCTTGAGGTAGAAGTCAATTGTCCTCCTTTTGACGCAAAAAATCCCTTTCCCCACTCCAAAACGCAATGGGAATAACCCCCGGATAACGCCCCTTCCCCCAGAACCTAGCACTAAATTTGTTATATTTATTATTTCCCAAAATGCATCCAAACCCTTTTTAAAACCCTGTTATAAATTCACCATGACAATTTCCCCCGGGGCAGAGATTCCAACCCTCATGCCTAACATAAAAAACCCCTTTCTATTTTATTAGAAATTTCTTTCCTAAAAGACGTAGAGGATGCCCCCTTTTTCTAGATACTCCTGGTAAAATAAACTTGAAGAGACCCTCTATATTGCCTTTTAAAATTTTTTAAACATATTTATTAGCCCCCCGAAGCCGTCTTTTCTCTAAACAAATAACCCCCAAATCTTGTAATTTTTCGGGTATTGCAGTCCCCCTTTTCTTTTATTATTTTTTTGCTTCCTTTGTACTTTTTAAAGCTTTTTAAAATGTCTTTCCTGTGCACTGTCCCCAAAAACTGTACCCAAAAAAGTGCACTGGAAAGGGGTTGGTTAAAGTGACAACTTCTTTAATTCTGAACCTCCAAACAATAATTATCTGTATGGATAGTAAAGAAAACAATATCAATTACATTTCCAAATATTCATGTGACAAGAAATGTTAAAGTTTTAATCACACTGAAATATTGCTATTTTACCAAAGAGATTGATCATAATGATTACGGGACATGTGGACTGGCCCAATAAATATGGGGGTTTTTTCAGGTGAGTCAGTGACCTATCGTCCAGATCAAATTTTCCCTTTTAAATTTTGGTTTTTTTTGAATTCAAATTTAATTTTTACTACTTTTTTTTTTCTGCATTTACAAATTTAAAATTGAAAAACCCCTTTGACGAAAAAAAGTTTTTCCCGACAAAGCGCAGTGACATTTCTCCCCTCCTGATGCTCCCAAGCATGTTTCCTTCCTCTAGCTCCCCCTAAAAGAAAAAACCCAGTTCTCATGAAAAGGGAAACTAATCTTCTCTAGTGCTGCAGGAGCAGAGCTGCCGAGATCTGGTTTATGGATAATCCTCATATGTCTGATAGTTCTGTGTTGGGAAATGGCTACAGATCCTGCCCAACATTTTTTTGAGGAAATGTATGTACATGGTATAGATAGAAGAAAATATTCAAAAAGCATTAGTATATATATTTTTGGGGGTTTTTTAAACATATTTTGCTATAAAAACCAAAAGAACACTTGTATTCAAAGGATGTGTTAACCAGACCAATCCAGGTGTTAAAATAACAGACAACTCAGGAGAACTAGTTGTCCGGCAAGTAAGGGAAAGTTTAAGGTGAAAATAAAAATATTCATTCATGTCCCCCTCTCCCCATAGATTCAAAAGGGGATTGCGGGTTTTTGGTTTCTTCATAACTCCTAAGATTTTAGAAAAAGACATGTGCTCATCTATCCTATATGTGGCTGTGATAGGGTATCATGTGGAATGTGGTCCACTTTTTCCCTCCGATTTTGCCTTTGGATCCCCAAAAAGCTTAATCGGGATATCTACTTCCGCTCATTTTTTTATGGGAGCTTATAGTAAACATGAACATAGCAATCGATATAATAGAGCACATTTACTAAACTTGACTAATTTAAACAGTGTGAATTTAGACAGAGTAGTCTAAAAAATATTCCAGATATATCACAGTGGCTCATGCTGTATTATAACTTTCGTGCATCTTGCTAAAAATGTTAGACACTTTGGTTTAATTTTATACCGATGATCGGTTGGCATACCAAAATTTTGGTGCAATTTCGGCTCAAGTTGACGCTTTTCAAACCATGTTCTCCTTTCCTTCTAAGGGTATGTTCACACGTGAGTAATGACAGTCTATGGGGCCTGGGGCCGCTCAGTGCAACTCCCAAACACCCGGCGTAATTCCCCCCAATTCACCGGGTGTTTGTTAGAGCGCAAATACGACGCGAAATGCGCACCGAAATTTGAACGTGTTAACATACTCTAAAGTAACTCCACCGGTCTCAAAAAGTCCCAAATTTCTTAAAAAAATGTGGGCAAGGGGATGTACTTATTTCTGGCAATTCACTTAGTAATCAGATGTCCCCCTTTTTTTATGAGTTTGTCCAACAGATCTCTACAAGGTGTGTTTATGTATGTCATAAGATTTTAGTATTTCAAAGCCCCTAAAACACTTGTCATGTAATACCACTAATACCACTAATGGTCAATAACCAACATGTGAACGAAAAAGGACTGTAGATAGTAGAAGCTAATTAATAGAAAATAGAATTTATATTTAGCAAATTACAGTAAAATGAAAGTTTGAATAATTAACACGTATATAAAAAAGACAGAAAATCCATATACGTGTAACTAGTAGACAGCATAAGAGACCCAATAATTATACAAAGCAAGAAACAAGTAAGAACAATGTCTGCAGTTTTATACTGGTACAGGTTACTTTATGTACAGTTGAAAAAGAAATTTTCCCTACACTATAAAAAAGAAAAATACTATATTTTTTTTCCCACTATCTGACATGAAATCGAAAAACCTTCCCCCTTTAGGTCAATTAGGAACCAAATTATTTATATTTCCAAAACCAAAATCGAGAGAGAATTTTTAAAGATATTTTTATTATTTCTGGGAAAGTCAAAAGTTTCCTACATTTCACTAGTTTTGGCAGCATTGCCTTTAAACTGTGGGTTGGGTTTAATATTTTTTGGGTCCTCCACAACTTTTCACAGTAGTTGGGAGGAAAATTTTACCCTCCTTTTTGCTTTCCCCATACATTTTCGTAGATTGAGTCAGGGGCTTTTTTGATGGGGCCCCTCCAAAAAAATTTCTTGGTTTCCTTAACCCCTTTTAACCAGTTTGGGAGTAGCCTCAGGTCATTGCCATTTGGAAAGACCCCCTTTCCCCCTCAAATTTAACTTCCCGGCAATGTCTTGAAGTTGCTTAAAAGGGGTTTTTCACCTACAAGGGTTGCGCTTTTAATGTTAAGATCTTGCAAAAATAAGTCAATTTGCAAAAAGTTCTATTAAACATCCCTACTATCCTAGATATCCCTCTTGCATGGGGTGCACCCCCTTTCAGGTTTGCAATAGCTACAGACCTGTTTGTTCCTCTCTATAGGGTGCCAGCACTGTCGCTATGCCACAGACCTTTTTTAATCTCCCTGATACTGCCATGTGGTCACTATGCTACAAAAAATGGTGTCCCCAGCGTCATCCTGCAGGCCCGTAAAGCCAGTAAAAAATGCCCCTAATTAAAACTGAGCAAACAGGACTGAGGTAAGGAAAAATTATTAGGTTTAAAAAAAAACCCATTTAAGTATTGCCACATAATCTTCTTTCTTAAGGATGCCAGCTATTTTGTGAAGTACACCAGTCCCTCCTTCAGCAAAACAACCCCACAACATGATGTTCCCACCACCATGTTTCACAGTTGGGATGGTGTTCTTGGGCTTCCAAGCTTTTCTCTTTTTCCTCCAAACGTAAAGATGGTCATTATGGCTTTTGAGCCCATGTTGATACAGTACTTGTTTTACTGTGGATATTGACACAATCTTACCAGTTTCCGCCAACATCTTCACAAGGTCTTTTTTTCTTTGGTTGATATGCACATGTCGGACCAAAGCATGTTCATCGTTAAGACACAGAATCCGTCTCCATAATGAGCGGTATGATGGCTGGACATTCCCATCTTGTTTGTACTCACGTATAATTGTTTGTACAGATGAACGAGGCACCTTCAGGTATCTCTAAATCGCACCCAAGGATAAACCAGACTTGTACAAATCCTCAATTCTCTTCCTGATATCTTGGCAGATTTCTTTAGACTTTCCCATAATGTTACACACAGAAGCAGTGTGTTTCCGGTGTGCATAAAAAATACATCCACAGCTGTGTTTCAAACTAGATGTTGCCAATAAACCTATCGGAAGCTTCCAGTACATGAAATCATCATATGGGCTGTCCCAAATTGTTTAAAGGCAGAGTAATCCCAGTGTATGTAAACTTTTGCCTTAGCAGAAAGTAATAAAAATGCCTTAAAAAATTGTCTCTTTCTCATTATTCTGGCATTTGGCAAATCTAAATAATTTTGGTTCCTAATTGACCTAAAACGGGGAAGGTTTATTCTGATTTCATGTCAGATAGTGAGAATAACATGCAAATGTGTCTTTTTATATAGTGTATGGAAACTTCTGGTATCAACTGTATGTAAGGCTTTATGTTTATAAGGTCTGTACACAGCAGTTATGTGTATCAAAGTGTGAGCTGTAGATTTAGTACCAAAAATAGGAATCAGATCATGGACTTAACTATATCAGTAGTAGCCAATGCAGCCGCCATGGGGCTTAAAGCTTGAGGAGGCCCACTCAGGTGTAAAAACATTGCACCATTTTGTAGATAATGTGGGTTTTCTGCTAGCTACCACTTCTACCCTGTTTCCCCGAAAATAAGACAGCGTCTTATATTAATTTTTGCTCCTTAAGATGTGCTACGTCTTATTTTCAGGGGATGTCTTATTTTTCCACAAATAAATTATAGCATGCTATACTAGTGTGTGTGTGTATATATTTATATCTTAAAATTTAGAGTCACAAACCATAGGATATATGTATGTAAAGGACATTTTATGGCAGCTGCAGTGACTCAAAGAATGTCAAATGTGACATGCTGGGACTTGTAGAACTAGAAGTTCCAGCATGCCCCATCAGCCATCCTATGAGATGTGTGTGTCAGTATCATTGCTTTGTTCTCCCCTTTCTTCCCTCTTACTTACATATACTTTCTATCTCCTCTCCTGGGATGTTCGGGACCTGTGGTGATTTCACAGTCACATGACCTCCCTGCACAGGTCCTTCAAAACTCTTCTACAACAATATGTCCCAGGCCCGTCCGCCCCCCCCCCCCTCCTCCACCTTTCTCTCGGCCCACCCTTAGGGACAGCCCTGTGTATGGGGAGCTGCAGCAGTGATTTCCGCTATGTCTTATTTTCAGGGGGGTGCCTTATATTAGGGAATTCAGCAAAATCTCTGCTATGTCTTACTTTCGGGGGGTGTCTTATTTTCGGGGAAACACGGTATTTGGACTCTCTGATATATAGCACTATATGTATAGCTTTAATTATTGCTACCTATACTACTGCATGAGTTTCCCTTCACTAGGTGTTGGGGCCCTGTTTTATTTGGTTATGGGGCCCTTTGAATACTAGTTATGGCCCTGAATTAGATCCTGGCATAAGTAATTCGGTAAGCCTTTACTATAGTATTTTGGGGACAGCTTTCCTGATAGTACTGTATTGGATCCGTTCCATCACTTGATATCCAGCTCACATATGTGAGCTGCATTAAGGCAATTGAGGCAATTTTCATGTGATGATTATATTTTCGGGAGCTCTGAAATAGCTCTTTATTGAAGCAAGAAAAAAAATCAAGGAAAATACCATTGCATTACTGGGTATATGTAATGTCACTTTCAGTCAGGTCCATATGGTTATTTAAAGATGTGGTTATCTTCTTTCTTTTAGAAAGGGAAATGTGTACAAGTGTGATACCTCACAGGAATGACAATGCAGCTTCATGAATTACAGTGAAAAGGGAAGACTGCTGTATAGTTTATTCTTTTCGGCTGTAACAAAGACTAAGGTTTAACTACACGTATGTCATCTATATAATTCACATACGCCCACTATTCACCAAGGACTGAAAGAGTCCACAACAAATATAACTCCCTAGTGCAATGTATTTGAGCCATAGTTTTAGTCAGAGGCTCCTGGGCCCTAATGCAAAATCTGTAATGAAGTGGCGTATAAGCCACAGTTATATTTTTATACTCCTAGTATCCTCATATTCAGCTGGTCACCTTTTGGGATCCTCAGGCTATGGTGCCTGGGTGTGACCACAACATCTGCAGCCCTGATAGTATTGCCCCTGGTTTTAATGCTAGCTGTCCAAAAGACACAATGGGCGATATGTCAGAAAAGAGGCGTCACCACGCAAGTTTTAAGGTGCATTAAATCAGTGCATAGTGCACCTGAATGATCAAACCTGTCGAGAATCTGGCGCGTGGTCTACCTTGCACTGTAAGATTAATGTGCCTATCTAGGCACATTGCATAATTTAGGCGCATAGCATATCATTGCTAGCTTACTTAATGCACCTACTTTAGGCACATTCAAATGTGTCGTGCCTGGCGTATAATGCGCATAGTTTTGGTGTATTACAGTTCATTTATATAGAGAATAGGGTTTTTTTGATGCAAAATACACCAAAACAATGCGCATTCATATTGGGACATGTCACCCAATGTTCTCATTTAACAAGTACTAATATTAATTTCTACATATAATTTTACTGTATTTTGCATTAAAGGTAATGCAAAAGTATATACTACTTTTGCTTGTCCCCTGATTTCTCGGATTTTGACAATTACATAATTCCCAGCATCGGAAGGTAACACACTTCTCTTGGGACGTGCTGTCTTTTGAGCTTAATAACATATTAGTGTTTTTGTATTATATATAACCCTTGGTCTACCATTTCCCCATTAGTCCACTGATGTGATCTTCAGGGCCGATCTAAACATGTTGGGACAGGACCATGGGGAGTATTATGCTATGTGCACACGACTTATTCACGCCGTAATTGCGGGACGGATTTCACCCGCAATTATGGCATGTGTACGAGGGCGGGGGGCCGCCAGCCCGCCGGCCCTATAGACTTTCATTATCCACGGCGCGTATCCCGCCGGGATAATGTGCATGACACTTCTCTCCCCGCTTGCGAAATACGGCGAGCGGGAAGAGGAGACGGAATCCATAGTTCTCTATGAGAACTGTGGATTACCATAATGACTGGGACAGATTTCAGCCATATTTGAGTGCAGTACGGTGTGAAATACAGACTGAAATAGGGTAAGGTTCCAGACAGGAACGCCCTTACCAGGGCGATTACCCTGTGTTTTGTTAGGCTAGGGTCTATTAGATCATTAGGGCCAAATAGGTTTTATTAGTATTGGTTCCGATTTGTCTCTATATGGTTATACATCGGCTTCATTTGTGCTGAGAGACTTTTTCTTGCTGTGAATCGATTTTTAAAGATTTTCATTAAAAGTTATGTTTTAGGGCCCAGTTTTCCTCTTCCATAATTTGTTTATTGAGTTTTGGGTTAAGCAATAATGTTGCCATAGCTTACAGCAGAATATATCTAATAGCTGTGTGGTTTGTGCTTTGATTAATGGTAAAATACAGTCGCATTATTCCCTGTTCCGTATAGAGCTTGCAGTTTACTTTCATGGGTGAAACTCATCAACACATTATATAACAGCTATCTCTGTACTACTTTAAAGACAGGGACATTATGGGGCACATTTATTAAGACAGTTGCACCAGAATTCTGGCACAATTAGCGTCAAAATTCTGGCATACTTTACACCACATTCATTTTGTGCTTTAGACATTATTAGAGATGGGCAAATCGATTCTAACGAAGTGGAATTCGTTTAGAATTTCAGGAAAACTTTGGTTCGGAACGAAGGTGAACTTTGGGGTACTTCGGGTGAACAAAGTGTGCTTTTGATTGATAAAATGGCTGCGAGCACATGGCGCTACATGGGGCAAAGCACTCTGGGAGGAAGAAGGCATAGCCTGCATGACTGTGCAAGATGACGCCAATCAGAGACCGGCGGGATTCTGTGATGTCACCGCACTATATAAGTCCGGGTGCGACGCTGGGAGCTCACACTCCTCTCACTGTACTGATCAGGGAAGGTGCTGCCGCGGCTGATAGCTCTTACTGAAGAATTGATTTTTATACAGCGATTTTTGTGGGGTGTCTCAGCTTGTCTCAGAGACTGTTCTCTTAATGTTCTATTTCTGATTTTTTGGGGTATTGGATCTGAAATCCAGTGTGCGTCCACTGCAGCTGCATATACATTTAATATCCAAGTGGGATCTAAGCCAGTTCCTGTTGTAATTATTTAAAGAAACAGCGTTTTACAATACAAATACCACTTCATTTTTGGCTGCTCAATTCTATTGCGCAATTTACATCCCGGGGTTAAAATTTAAACGTTGTTTTGCTGGTGTGCTGACAAAAATAAACCGTCTTTTCAACTCCAAAATATATAAATTTTTCCTGTAGCCTAATTCACAAGCAAAGGGTTTAATTACAACTGTATCCTTGTTGTGTGGCGTGAAAAACCCCAATTGTAACACGCTACAAAGCTACTATTTTGTGCGGCTCAATTCTATTGCGCAATTTACATCCAGGGGTTATTTAAACGTTGTTTTGCTGGTGTGCTGAGAAAAATAAACCGTCTTTTTTAACGCAAAAATATATACATTTTCCTGGAGCCTAATTCATGTCCGAAGGTTAATTAAGCTTGTTTGGGGCTTTTACATTTAGTAAAACACACAGTGTTTTTAAACGACACATACAATAAATTTTTCCTGGCCATTTGTGGAGCGCAATTTATATCCAAGGGTTACCCAAGCTGTTACTGTCATTTGTGAGTCAAAAACAGGGGTGATATTTATCATATACAGAAATCATCATCGAAACAGTGTCTGTACATTTTTTTTTTTTTTTTTAGAACAAATAGTTATGTCAGACAGAGAGTGTCAGGCCTCTGCACCTGCTAGTGGCAAGTGGCACAAACATTCCTGGAAACAGGCCCAGGTCGCAGCACAGCTAGGGACGTCGCAGCAGTGGTCACTGGGTGAGGCCACAACTGCCGCTGTCATCCTATGGCCGTGTGTTGTTCATCAACCCAAGGGTTCATTGATTGTTTGACTATGTCATCCTCTTCCTCCATATGACATCTGAACAACCCCAGCCAAGAGTCGGTGGGAACTCTCAGACACAACCATTAGTTGGCATGGCCCGGAGAGGGTCAGACGGCCCTCACCTTCCCTCAGCCCGCCTCTGTCCCATCCGGTCCCGCAGCAGATATCTACTATGTGGATCTGGGCATCAGCGCCGACTATAAGCGAGGATGAAACAATTTTGAGGAGGTCAGTCAGCAGCTACTTAGGCAGCGAAGAACTGGGGCCACATATCCCCTGCTTCTTGCATAAGGCGGCAAAGTATAGATGGGTGAGTGGCTGGGAGGTCATGTTGTGGAGGTCAGCCGGATCCCAAGACCGGTGAGAGGACAGCGTGAGATAAAACACAAATAGTGATGATTAGCCGACCGCATTGGGAGGGGTAGGCAAGGGCTTCTCTGTCGGGAAAAAAAGGGGGCGAGCTTGCGGTTGGGCCAGTGCACCCCGCAAGGGGGTCGTGTGGCCCGGAGTCACAGGATAGCAGCAGTGTGGGGTGGGGAGCCAAGGGGGGGGCCAGGGGAAAAAAAAAAAAAAATCCGCTTGCAGGTAAAGAAAGTGGGGGCAGGGGCTCACGAAGCAGCGGCGGCAGTAGTCACTCATGCGGAGCGTTGGCGGTAAAACCGAACTCGGCGGTGTGGCAGTTCTTTGCTAAAAAACCGGGGGCCTAATATGGTTATATGTAGAACGTGGGCAGAAATGAAGCGGGGCCCAGGGAGCTACGTTGGAACCACGGCCCTGCTCAACACATGCAGCGTCACCATCCGGGGCCTGGGAGAAAAAACGTGGTCAGATGTGGGGGTCCACCTCCGCCCCCGAGCAACAGCAGCAGCAGGCCCAGTGGCTGGGGAATCCCATTGCACCAGTCAAGGCTCCACCCCCCTTGCAAAAGGGAGCTGTTTTCTTTGACATCATCTGCCGGTCCGTGCTCCTGCTCCTCGCTAAATGGGCCAGCAGTGTTCAGCGGGCGATTGCAAAAGACAACAGTATGGTCCAAAAACCCCCAAAGGGGTGCAGCAGCTGCCATGCTCCTGTCCAAGTTTTTGGTATTGCATCCCTCCCTTTCCAAATGGTGGATCAGCACCATTCAGGAAAATGGCTTTTTCCGGCCGAGATGGAGAGTTCAAGCCGTAATTTCTTTTCCAAAAAGGCAGAAAGAACTTTAAAAGTGAACAGAAGGGTGGGTGAGCTTATCGGTTTTTTCCCAAGGTGCACCAGCGAGGAGTTTGGAGCTGTAACTACGGTCGGGGCCAGTACATGTCTTTTTACGGCCCACGGGGTGAATGTGTTTTGCCCGGCACACCAACAACTTGGACAGGGACGCCGTTTCTCCTCCACGTTGTCAAACGCTGCACCGGCCAAGTCCCCCTCCTCCTCCCACCATCACCACATCTACCCTCCAAAAGTATGCTCCACATACCACTTTGTGGGGACATTGGGTCACGCAGTTTACACCTGGCTTGCCTGTCGAACGAAGTCACAAAGGGGGGGAACTGCCCCCGCGTCATGCAGCAAGAAATCGATGTGGGCTTTTCCGCCCCAACGCAAATCGGAACCATGGTGACGGCAATGGGAGGAACATGGTTCCGGCGCCCCAAGGAGGGATGGTCCAGCCCCCTTATGGCGCACGTGTTCAATCGGGTTGTGAAAAGGTTCTGAAGTCTTCCCCCAAACTTCAAAACATTCTGAAAAGGGGACAGGAAACTGTGCTGCCTTTATCCTTCTAAAAAGCCGGGAAACCCTCCTCGAGTTGCACGGCAAAAGGGCCCCTCCCCCAACACACTCGAATGCTGTTTCCCCAGGGGAAAATTCCACCTGCACATGTTGGACCGACGTATGAACGAGAAAGGCCATTAACGATTTTTTGATGACCAGGGCAGACAGAAGTAGCCCCCTTTTAAACTTTTGTCACCCAGTGGCAGCTCATGCGTGACACCTGCCGTTTGTTGAGGCCATTCGAGGGGCGACGTTTTTTGTCAGTCGCCGGATACAGGATGAAAAAAGTCATTCATGCTTATGCCCCTAAAACGTGCTGAAAAATCTTTTTGGGGCAGGGGACTGGAGACGTGGGACTTCTCATGGCCCATGAGTCCGGTTTTTGGGGACTGAAATGGGGGAGGAGGACATTGGGCAGAAGATTGTCTGGTAAAAAGAGTGGATTTTTCCCCCAGTGACAAGGGGGAGGAGCAGGAGCAGCTGGAGGAGGTGGATGGAGATGAGAAAAGAGAGGCGATACCCCAAAGCACCGTGACAGTATACAGTGGAAATGGAGGAGGGACCCCCTCGGGCACTTGTGCAGAGGGCCCGCAGATGCTTATTTGCCTGGTAGGGGACACCCGAAAAGTCCCAACCCCACAGAGGGATGACTTCGTTCCCCATCCTTTTGGACCCTCCTAACGGTCCAAAAGGGGAACCTTTTTCCCAGCTTTTGAGGGGGAAAGACAAACTCAAAAACTATGGGAAATCCCCGTAATCATTTTGGCCCTCCCTATGTGCGGCATCGCCCCTCCTCTGACGGTTACGGGGGGTTCACGCGTCCGTACTACACCCAGCGCGGGGGGGGGTGGGTGGAAAGCAGTACCAGCTCCATCAGAGTAACCAATCTGGAGTCACTGAGAGCAGCTTCCCTTCCCCGCTGGAGGGGGTGTCCCCCCAGCAGCGCAGAGCAGGGCCTGGGGCAGTCCCTGAACCCAAAATTTTTCCTACTTGCACAGCCTCTGCCACTAGTTAGAAGACCGCTGGGCAAATGGCAGCCAAAAATGGGTTTTGGGGCCCCAACTTTCCCATTTGCATGGGGAAACTGTCCTGCCCGGCCATAAAAGTGGATAGAGCGGGTGTTTAGTGCGGGGGGGGGGGGCCATCGTTACCCCCCAAAAAACCCCCTTGTCCACGGGAAAGTGGAAAGACTGCCTTTGTCAAAATGATTTAGGGTGGATCGGCCGGATTTCCCCAAACCAATGCCTTAGGCGTCAGTCTGGGTTCAAAAAACCTGCCTCAGCCACATTCTGATGCCGCCCCCGCCTGATGCCACACATTGCTGACATTTCTCCTCTGCCACCACCATTTTACCAGGGACTGGTTTGCCACCCCCCTCAAACACCGTCATTTTCCCTCTATGACCTCATGCTGTGCTGCTTTGCTGTTGCGTGACATCCACACTGTGTATTGTGCCACTGCCTGACCTCATGCTGCTGCCGCCGTGACCTGCTCTCATCATTGTGCCACTCTGTGGCTTCCTCCCTTTTACCCCCCTCCCAAAGTCATTGTGCCACTCTCTGACCTCATGCTGTGCTGGCTCCTGCCATTCCTCCACACTGGTCTTGTGCCACTGCCTGACCTCTGCTGCTGCCCCCGTGACCCCGCTCTCCGTCTTGGCCACTCTGTGGCTCCCCCTGTTTTGCCACCTCCAGAATGTCTTGTCCACTCTTGCCTCATGTGTGCTGTGACTCCTGCCCTGTCCCCCACACGTTTTATTTGCCCCTGCCTGCCTCATGTGCTGCCGCCGTGACCTCCCCTCTCATCTTGTGCCCCTCTGTGGGCTTTTCCCCGTTTTTGCCACCTCCGAAGTATTGTGCCACTTCTGACCTCATGCTGCTGCTGTGACCCCCTGCCTGCCCTCCAGACTGTGTATTGTGCCATGCCCACCTCTGCTGCTGCCGCCCGTGACCCCCGCTCTCATCATTTTGCCTTCTGTGGGTTCCCCCCTGTTTTGCCACCTCCCGAAAATTTATTGTCCAAGGCTGATCTCATGTGTGCTGTGTGCCCCCACACTGTGTGTTGTGCCCCTTGGGCCCCAATGTTTTTTCCGCCTCCAGAATGCTTGTCCATGCCCACCTCATACTGCTCCCCGTCACCTCCACCTGTGGTTGTGCCACTCTGTGGCCCAATCTGTTTTGCCCCCTCCAGAATGTCTTGTGCCATGCCCTGTCTATACTGCGCCGCCGTGACTCCCCACTGTTGATTGTGCCCTCTGTGGCCTAAAACTGTTTTTCCGCCTCCAGAATGTCTTTTTGCCACGCCCGCCTCATACTGCTGCCCCCGAAAACCCCGCCTAGTCATTTTGCCACCGTGGCTTCCTCGTGTATTTCCACCTCCAGAAAGTCATTGTGCCACTGCCGACCTCATGCTGCGGGCGCCGCCGTTTAACTCCCACCTGTCATAATGTTGCCACCTGAGCTCTCAGTTTTTTTTTTTAGCTTTTGTGGGATGACTTATCAGGCTACATTCCCGCTGAGTTTTTTGGTCAGTTTTTCCCTCTTAAGTGCCAGGGGAAATTTTTTTGAAACGATTCTAGAGGGCGGGAGTCATCTGCGTGCAACTAAAACACAACATTGTATTTAAGACCAACCAAGCTCCCTCTGCATATTTAAGCATGGGCCAAAATTCTACAGCACCTCAGGCTCTGTGCGCCGGAAAAAGCTGCTTTTTTAAACGGATTGTGCCCAAGTAATTCGGACCCAATTTATTTTTGTCGGAAAAATTTGGCGAAGTGACCGATCGAAATTTTTGAGAAAATTCGCCATTCTAGTGCTAATCTTGTTATATATTTTTAGTTTTCTTCAATCTCAGTCGATCAGTGAGATGACATCACTCCCTGCACTTCAAAGCACACAAAAAAAAACGCTCTTATCTCATGACTTAGGGTATGTTTACACGGCGTATTGGTGGGGTGTAAACCGGCATGTAATTGTACTTCAATATGCCCAAATTACACCTTGCAAATATGGTAATTCATAGCTCTCATTGAGAGCTCTGATTACCTGCCCTCTTCCCAGACATAAAATACACGCCGGGGAAAAGAATTGACATTGACATCTTTCTAGTGAAAGTCAATGGGAGCTGGCTGTCATGGATTTAGAAATACGCACTGGTCAGCGCGTACTTCTAAAACACCTGGCGGCATATTATGTAATACGCTGTGTGAACATACCTTTAAGTAAAATTTATGTTTTTAGAAAAAGTCTTCATTTAACTGTCACTTTATATTGAAAGCTAATCTTTGTAGTGAGTAAACCCCTTTACTATATGTTCTACAATTACGATATATTCTTGTTTTTAACTTCAAAAACTGCTAAAGGTGCTAAATTACTAATTTTATAGCATTTAGATAATTCCTTCTGTTTTATTCCGGTTAAGCCACTAACATATATTTTTCTCTTAAAATACTTCTGTGCATGTCTTTCTAGATCATGGATTTATCAGTGAAATACTATATCCTCTTCATAATTCATACCCTGACATAAGGACACCAAGAAAAAAGACAACAAACCAAGGACATTGGACAAACTTCTCTTTACATGAGTATAAAAAAAATACTTCTTACTGAACTGAGAATAAGAGAGCCCACAATCCAAGTGTATCTTCTGGCAGACTGAGCACTACAGACTCACAGAGCTTATGTGTGGATTGTAAAAGACAGTTGGATGCAGACTACCTGGAAACACTGCAAAAAACTAGAGACATTTTTATTTATAAGAAATATATTCTAAAACTTTCAAAGGAATTAAAGATTCTTGTAATGAAGATTAGGGAAAACTGCAACCAAGACTTGATCTTTTTATTTACCTATGTATTACTTATTAGCAGAATGGATTTACAGTACTGTATATCAGTGGACTCCAAACTGTAACTTGCTGGCTGGCTGGCTGCAAGACTACAACTCTCAGCGTGTCTTGGCAGTTGTAAGTGTTCAGGGTATGCTAGGAGTCAAACCTTTCCAGCAGCTGAAAAAAAGAGAACAGTGATCTTTATGTAAAGAAAGATATGGAAGACTCAATTTACATCTACCCTGCCATACTGATGTCGAGCTTAGAAAATGGTAAAAAAGGATATGTGCTGTAAGTCAAATAACTGTACAGAAAAATAAGAAAGTAAAAAAATTTTCAAAAATCCCACATACATATTGATATCCATCATCCTCAATAAAATAATCACAAATTCTAAATTACTATGTACAATTGAAGCCAGAAGTTTCATACACTATATAAAAAGATGCATATGCATGTCTTTCTCACTATCTGACATGAAATCAGAATAAACCTTACCCGTTTTAGGTGAATTAGGAACCAAAATTCTTTATATTTACCAAATGCCAGAATAATGAGAGAGGGAGAATTTTTAAGGCATTTTTATTACTTTCTTCAAAGTCAAAATTTTACATACATTTCATTAGTATTTGGTAGCATTGCCCTTAAACTGTATGACTTGGGTCAAACGTTTTGGATATCCATCCACAAGCTTCTCACCATAGTTGGTAGGAATTTTGGTCCATTCCTCCTGACAGAACGGGTGTAACCGAGCCATGTTTCTTGGCCACCTTGCTCGCACTTGCCTTTTCAGCGTTGCCTATACATTTTCAATGGGATTGAGATCAGGGAATTGTGATGGCCACTCCAAAACATTGACTTGGTTATCCTTTGTAACCAGTTTGGCAGTATGCTTCGGGACATTGTCCATTTAGAAGACCCGTTTTTACAGAAAGCAATATGTGCCTGACAAATTCTCTCTCTCTCTCATTATTCTGGCATTTTGCAACTACAAATAATTTTGCTGATCCTAATTGACCCAAAATGGGTAAGGCTTATTCTGATTTCATGTCAGATAGTGAGAAAAACATGTATTGGTATCTTTTTATATAGTGTATGTAAACTTCTGGTTTCAACTGTAGCCCATGTGAATAGTATATTTGTGTTAACAACCTTATTTATAATGTTGATATAATTCAGTAGGGTACACATATCTATGTTATATACTCATAGAGCACACCTGCTATTTAATTAGTGCCTTTTTTGAACAATTTAAGGATATGTCACATATTAATTGTGTTTCATGTTCTGCATATGGCCCAACAATTGTCTTGGTGGGTACCCTTGAAACATCAATAGGGTGCAATTTACATGAAAAAGTCTGTCATTCATTTTGAAATCTGTATAAATGTAGTAGAGAAGGGAAAAGCCAAGAAAAGGAGCGCACCCTAGTGTAGTATCATCAAATACCGATGGTGATGAGCAGGGGTGCCAATAGGGCAGTACGGGCAGTACTCCTGTCAGGGTCCCTAATCAAAAAGGGGCCCACTGATATGTTAAAAAATAGAAACTGGTAATGGGTGGGGGCCCCATTTGATTTGGCTGTATGGGGCCCTGAAACGGTTAATAGATGACTGATGGCACCCTTGGTGATGAGTGCAAAACAATTTATGTGCTCACCTGATATAATTGTGCTGTATAGGGAGGCACAACACTCTGAAGGGTAAAATGCCAGTAGTCCCGGTATAGGAACTTGCTGCTGGTCCTGGTATCCTAGTCCATCCAAGCAGAGAGATGTGGGGAGGGAAACAAATATATCATACGAGGATATGGTTTACTAATAAGTCAATGATCAAAAAACATAGCGCAAACACTCCAAGATGTAAGAGAAAAAGGTATAAAATACCTGATTTTATTGCAGGAGTTACGTGTTAAGTGCATATCGCACTTCCTCAGACTTCCTTTTTAAATGCAATGTGAATAAAGCCTTTTACTGTAAGCCGCACAGCAAAATGTTTTTCAAAAGAGCATAAGCCTACTTTGCTGACATCAAGTGGCCAACAAGGAAATGGTAATATTTCTGAAATCATTGTAAGTTCGCTCATGATAACAAAAGAAAAAATCTTTTAAAATGTAAAAAAAAAATTAAATTGTGACAACTTGATTATTTATTTACAAGGCTGGCATAATTCTGATTGTTTTTACTACATGGCACAGTGTTTGTTTCATGTCCTATATGCAACAGAGGTAAATTTGTGATTTTATGTACTCAGCTCCATTATTTATAACCTTAATAAAACTCTGGTACATGTATTTGAAACATGCAGATAACAATCTCATACTGTTTGTGTCCCACCATGTGGTTCCTTGCCTTTGTCAGGTGCAGTACGGAGTGACAGAACAACCCATGGAATTCAATTATAGCCAGTTTCAAGATCTGTTATGACTGAATATGGTTTCATACACATGTAATACAGTGTATAACACAAGGAGAAGCTTTCTTCTAGATTTCAGCTATATTTATGTAGAGAAAGCTTGTCTCATATGGGGGAATAGAACTTTTTAAGAAACATAGAAATTTTTAATTATTTGGCTTTTATATCCATGGGCTGATTTGGGTAAATAAACATCCATTGAAAAAAATAGCTTTACTGAACTGTTTCATCTGACCTTCACTTTTGTTACAGCTGTTACACACTGGATTTTTCTTACACTTGGTGTAGCTTTGTCCATGCACTGCACATAAAACCTTCCCGTCCCAAAAGCAGCATTGATTTTCAGGTAATTGGCCCCTTTGCAGGGGGCCGTCCCCGGGGCCTCCCGACCGTCAAGAGGGGGGCACCCCCCCGGCCCCCCCCGGAGACTAGCCCGGGCTTGCGCGGCCGTTTTTAACAGCCGCCGACCCACTCGCGTGCAGCTGAAAGGTCAGGGGAGGAGGCAGGACGGATCGTTCCCGCCCTGTCTCTCCCCGTATCAGCGTCCAGGGGGGCAAGCTTTCACGCGCCCCTGGAGCTCGATTCCTCGGCTGGCGCTCTCCCCACCGAGGGTCTTTTGGAGTGCGGAGCAAAACGGCGTGTGACGTCACGCCGCTTCATCTCTGCAGTCCCGGGCTGGACGCGGGGAGTGGTCTGGAAAAGTATTCTTTTTTTATTTTTTCAGGGGGGGATTTTGGCTACGGGGGGCATCTATGTCTACAGAGGGGCTTCTGTGGCTACAAGTGGGCATCTATTGGCTACAGGGGGGGTTACTAGCTACGGGGGGCATCTGCGGGGTAAGGGGGGATCTATTGGCTAAGGGGGATTTTGGCTACAGGGGGGGGATCTATTGGCTAAGGGGGGGCCCTCTATTGGCTAAGGGGGGCATTATTGGTAAGGGGCTTACTGGCTACAGGGGGATTACTGGCCTTTTGGGGCTCTATGGTTACAGGGGGATCATTGATACAGTGGGGCATCTATTGGCTACAGGGGGGCTTATTGGCTACAGGGGGCTTATTGGCTACAGGGGGCATCTATGGCTACAGGGGGGATCTATGGCAAGGGGGCATCTATGGTTAAGGGGCTCTATTGGGTTTTTTCAAGGGGCATCATTTCTACAGGGGGGATCTATTGGTTAAGGGGCATCTACTGGCTAAGGGGCTTAGGCTTTATAAAGTGAGGGGTCTAAGATGTTTGTTTTGTAATTCTACAGGAAAAGTCGAGGCCGGGGGGAAAACGTTTATGGATCTGGGGCAGAGGGGAAAAAGAAGAGAAGAGACCAACGTTCAGGATCTCCTGTGAGTCACTAGATATAACTTTACTGTAATCATTTATTTTTGGAAAGGGGTGTGTACAGCTGGGATCTAGCACTGTATGGTCACTGTTGCTCGTTAATTATTGGTTGTAGTTATAATAGTATAATAGGTTTATACTCAGTAATGGTCAGTTTGTATTATTCGTCACTATGTGCTGGTTGATATGTGGTCATGGTGTGGTGGTTATTATTCTGGCACTATGTGCTGGTTTGATATGTGGTCAGGTGATGACCTGTATTATTCCGGTCACTATGTGGTCACGGATGTGTGGAGTATTCAGGTAACTTATGATGGTGTGATTTGTGCGTCTTAGATGGACACTGGTTACTATTAGCTGGGATTCTTGAGTTGGTGTTAGCGGTGTTATTGGCTAAATGTTATGTCTATTATTTAGTTGTTTTATTACCTTGCACATTGTGTTATGATTGTTGTATATTTTAGATTTGGTTGGATGGTGATGTTGCTGTGTGTTTCATTGGGGAGCAGTTTGGTATGAGGGGGGGGGGAGTATTTTTCTCCACTCGCCCGGAATGCAAGGTAGCGTGGAACGGCTGCCCATTTTGAATAATGCTGGTTGGTTTGGGTTTACTGGGGGTGTTGGCTGGACAGATATGTGAGATGGTGTGTGGGAGGTGATGAGGAGGGGGTGTGTGGTGTGGGTTTGTGTGTGTGTGTGTGTTGGGTGGAGGGGTGTGTTGGGTGTGTGGTGTGTGGATGTGTAAGGGGAGGGTGTGTGTGCGGTGTGGAGTGTGGTGTTGTTGAGGTGAGGGTGGTTTGTGGGGGGGTGGTGGTGTGGGATGGAGGGGGGGATTTGGGGGGGGGTGGGGGGGGAGGGGGTTGGGGAGGGGGTTGGTTTTTTGGGAGGGGGTAGGGGGATGGTGGGGGTTGGGGGATGTGTTGTATGGTTGTGGGGGTAGGATGGTAGGGTTGGGGGGCAGTAGTGAGTTAGTTGGTTGGGGGGAAGGGGCGGGGGGGAGGGGGGGGGGGTTGGGGGAGGTTGGGGGGGGTGCGTTGGGGGGAGGCGGGAGGGGAGAATTTTTTTTGTGGGGGGGGGGGTGGGGTTTTAGGGAGGGGATGGGGGAAAAAAAACCGGGGGGGAATAGGGGGACTTCTCTTGGGGGGGGGTAAAACGACAGGGGGGGGGAGATGGGGGGGGGGGGGGGGGGGTTAGGGGGGGGGGGGGTGTGGGATTGGGGGTTTAGGGGGGGGGGGGGTGGGGGGGGGTGGTTAGGGGGGGGTCGGGGGGATTATATTATGTGGTTTTGCTGCGGGGGGGCTTGGGGGGATGTGATGGGGGGGGGGGGGGGGCGGGGGGGGATAACAGGGGGTGGGGGTAGAAATTTTTTTGTACTAGTATTTATTACCAAACGAAGGGGGTCGGGACAGGGACCACAACAGGAAGGTGGGAGGACCTCCGGGGGGGGGCCGGGGGGGGGAGGGGGGGGTGGGGGGGGGGGGGGTACGGGAGGGGGTGGAGGGTATAAGGGGGGCTAGTGGCGAGGACGGAGTGGGGGACAGGGGGGGGGGGGGGGGGGGGGGGTGGGGGGTGGGGGGGGGGGGGGGGGGGGGGGGGGAGGGGGGGGGGGTGGGGTGGGGGGGGGGGGGGGGGGGTTGTGGGCGGGGTGTGGGGTGGGGAGGTGGGTGGGGGGGGGGTGGGGTGGGGGGGGGGGTGGAGGGGTGTTTATGTTGGGGGTTGGGGTGGGGGGGGAGGGGATAAGATTTTTTGGGGGCGGCGGGGGGGGGGGGGGGATATAGGGGGGGTATGTTTGGGGGTGGGGGCGGGTAGGGGGGTTGGGGGGGAGTTTTTTTGTTAGGTAGGGGTTGGGGGGGGGGGGGGGAGTGGGAGGTTGGACAGATTGTTGGGCTTGGTTTTTGGGGGGGGGTGGCGAGGGGGGAGTGGGCGGCAGGAGTGGGGGTGTGGGGATTACAAATGGGGAAAAAGGGGGGGGTTGGTTAAGGAGGGGGGTGGGGTGGGGGGGGGAAGGGGGGGTGTGGGGGGGAGGGGGGAAGTGATGGGGGGACGCTAGGGGGGGGGGTTAATAAAACAGAACTTGGGGGGGAAGGGTGGTGGTGAATGTTGGGCGCGGAGGGAAAGGGTTAAAAGGGGGGGAGGGTTGGGATATGTGGGGGGGGGGTAGGTGGGGGGGGTGGGGGGTGGGGGGGGGTGGGGGGGGTATTTTTTTTTTTTTTTTTTTTTTCGGGGGATTGGTTTGGAGGGGTGGGGTGGAGGGGATGTGTGGGGGGGGTGGGGTGGGGGTTTGCGGGGGGGGGGGGGGGGGGGGGGGGGGGGGTGGTATGGGGGTTGGGGTGGGGTGGAGGGAGGAGGGGGTGGTTTTGTGTTGTTGTGTGGTTTTATGGGGGGGAGGCGGGGGTTGTGGGGAAAGATGGGGTTGGGGAGGGTTGAAAGGGGGGTGGCGGATGAGCGGGTTAAGGGAGAGAGGGCGGGGATAGTGGGGGGTTGGTTTATGTTTGTTGTTGGGCTGGAGAAACAAGCGGGGGGGGGGTTCGGTTTTTTTGGGGGGGGAGGGGGACCATGGGTGTTCTGGGGGGTATTATTGGTGGTTATGGGGGGGAAAGTGAGGGAGGGGGGTTGGTGTCGGAGAGAGTGTGAGAGAGATAGAGAGTGAGAGAGAGATGAGGGGCAGAGGGATAAACAGGGGGGGGTTGTTGGGGGGTACGGGTTTATGTGGAGTGTTTATGGGGGGGGGGGGGGGGGAGGGGAAGAGTTATAAGCGGAGGGGGGGGGGGGTGGGGGGGGACTGGAGGGGGGGTGTTTATGGTAGGGGATGGGGTGGGGTAGGTGTGGGGGTGTGACGTTGGTCCGGGGGTAGAGGTTGGGGGGGGGGGAAGTGTAGTAGGGTCTTGGGGTTTATTATTGGCGCCGGGGGACGGGGGGTATGGGGGGGGCGGGGGGTATGGTGAGGATTTTTTTTTTTTTGTTGGTGGTTGTTTTGTTGTTGGTTTGGAAGCAGGGGGGTGTTGGTGTTGGGGGGTTTTTGGGGTGGTTTATTAAAGAACACTTACAGGGGTTGGAAGGAAAAATAATCTAAAAATTTTTTTTTTAGTAGGGTGAGAAATGTTGCAGGCAAAGCATGGGACAGAGGGTGAAAGGGGGGGGCGGTATTGGTGGTGTTGACTGGGGAACGGGTCGAACGAGGGTAAAAGAGACAGGGGGAAGCGAAGGTGGTGGGGAAAAACAGCGCAGGGTTATTTGAGCTTTTTATGGGGAGGGCAAAAGGGGCGTGGGAAACTGACAAAAAAGGGGGGGTCGCGGGAAGGGGCAGGCCGGGTTTTTGGGGCGGAGGGTTTTTTTTTTTTTTTTTTTGGGAAGTTTTTTTTTTTTATTATAATTTATATAATATAAAAGGCGGTTTGGGGGGTGGGGGGGTTTTAAAATATTACCCCCCCAAAAAAAATCTTTTATATAACAAAACCCAATAACTTAACAAAAACCACTTAGGTAATTTCTACCCTCTAGACTAAAAAAAAATAACAAAAAAAACCACATTTATTTTTTTTTTACCTTACCTATTTTTCCCACTTTCTTTTTTTTTTCTCCCCCCTCTTTCCTCCCCCTTTTCTAATTTTCTCACTTTCTCCCTCCTTCCTTCCTTTTTTTCTTTTCTCCCCCCTTTTAATCCCCCCAATCTTTTTTTTCTCTTTTCATTACCCCAACCCTTATACTCCCCCCCCCCCCCCCCCCGCCCCCCCCCCCCCCCCCCCCCCTTTCTGCCCCCCCCCCCCCCCCCCCCCCCCCCCCCACCCCGGCCCCCCCCCCCACCACCACACCCCCCCCCCCACCCAACACGGGGGTTGTCGTGCCCACCCCCCCCCCCCCCCCCCCCCCCCCCCCCCCCCCCCACCCTCTAGGAGCTGAAGCTCATCTGAAGTATATTAGGGTTATATGATAGAGGAGAGAAACTGAGCTCAGTGATATATAGGGTTATATTATAGAAGAGAGAAGCTGAGCTCTGTGATCTATAGCGTTATATGATAGAAGAGAGAAGCTGAGCTCAGGGATAGGGTTAAATGATAGAGGAAGAGAAGATGAGCTCTGTAATATATAGGATTATATGATAGAGGAGAGGAACGCTGAGGCTCTGTGATATATAGGGTTATGTGATAGAGGGAGGGATTACCTGCAATTCCACAGCAAAATCCACAAGCAGGGGTGGAACGATTGTCAAAGCAACTACAACTGCTACGTGGCCTGCTGTCTTTCGGGTGGCCCGGCCCAATAGTGCAGAAAACCTTATCCCACCCAGAACCGCTGTATCTGCGCTGTTTATTAAAAACCATGGTGGAACAGGGAGGCACCATACTGTATTGGGGTCTACCTACTTACTGTAAATGGAGGTTCACCTATCTGCAGGACCATCTAGAATTCATGCTGCTCTACGCACTTCAGATGTCACTCAAAAGCTGGTTAGTGTGCCTGTATTTTTGAAAATAATGAAATAGAATGGTAAAAAAAAAACTCCACCCAAAAAACACCAAATCACATTCATTAAACATTTCCTGAAACCCCTTGTTGACAAATTTATTAAATAAATAGATATAAAACTGGTCTGAAGTAGTCCAATGAGTCGATCACACTCTAATGGAGAAACCTGGAGAGAAACAGAAACACTAAAAAAGTGTGCCTGTACTGAACTCAGCCTCTTGCACCCCTTGAAGGTCATGCCCAGGTTTGGACTGGCCACAGGGGAATAGGGGAAACCCCTGGTGGGCTTCAGAGCATGGTAGATGCTGGAGATTGCTTTTTAAACTCCATATACATTCTCAGAAGAGGCAAAAAAGCAGAGAAAGAGAGGCAAAAGTAAGAAGCAGAGTATAGGAGGCATCTACAATCATTTACAGTAGCTGTAGAGTGGGCCCCTAAAAAAAACTCTACTGGTGGGTCCATAAAAAATAAACTCGTGGACCCCTAGAGTCAACTCCACCTGTGTGCCCCAGTCAGCCCAGTCCGACACTGTGGTTAAATCTCTTGGGGTGTTGGGGACATACATTTAAAGTCATTGACCTGTGCATTAAAAATGTTTGTTTATGGGAACATGTATGAAAACTGTCTAGGAGTGAAACTTTCCCTGTTGCCATAGCAACCAATCAGAGCTCCCCTTTAATTTTTCCAGAGCACTATATGAAATGAAAGCGGAGCTCTGATTGGTTGCTATGGGCAACAAAGAACACAGAGACAGTTTTCATACATGTGGCCCTATGTGGCTGATTTTTTTTATATCTGTATTTAATAGGTTCGCTAAAACACATAAACTCAAAAATTATTTTGACCATATAACTATATTTTAAAAATTAATCAGCACAAAATGTTGTACCTAAAAAATGAAATGATGGTGTAATGACACTGATTGGCACAAGACAACAGAAATGGACTTCACTTTAGTAGCCCTGCCTGGGTCCCAACAGTGGCCCTCAATACTCAGATATTCTTAGCGTTCAAGGGGTATCTTGTCTCCTTCTTAACGACCATCTCTCTCTGTGTTATCAGTAAAAAAAGAGCTTGTTTACCTGGGTTACTGACAAACTTTAAGGGTATGTTCACACTGCATCTTTGCGGCGTATAGCAGTGCGTACTGTGAGCGCCACTATACTCCGAGTGTATAAAAGTACGCACTTGCCAGTGCATACTTCTAAAATGCTCTGTGCCGACCCCTATAGACTTTAACTTTCCCCGGTGTGTAAGCACCAGGAAGAAGTGACATGTCACTTCTTTTTCTCGATGCGTAATACTCGTCGGGGAAAATGGCAGGTAATCCTAGCTCTCAATGAGTGCTATGAATTACCATATTTTCGGGGTGTACTTTGAGCGTATTGCAGTGCAATTACACCCCAAAATATACCTAGAAAGAAAGCGGTGTGAACATATCCTAACCCCTTAGAGCTATGTACCTTCTTCCCTACTGGTCATACCCTTGTGTTAGCAATATCCCTCTAATTGTCTCAACTAGGAATAACAGAGCTGATATTCCGATCACTGAGAACCAACTACAGCCTAATCAGAAAGAGTCTGAAGCTGGCTGTGAAGAGCAAGCTTTGTGAAACAGCATGATGAGAACATCCCTTTAAGGATTAAGTTAAATAATAGTCAATCAAGTAGAGAATATGTATCAATGCCAAACTAAAGAGGAACTTACCATAAAACGACAAGGCAGATGAACAGATCTGGAACTTAATAACTGTCTCTGAATTTTTGTCTAGATTTTTCCGCAACAGTATACAACATTGACCCTCTCTAACCCTAAATATGTCGCAAGTGAAAGCATGACCAAGAGTCCTAACTGAGGTACTACATAGCAAACAACATATTGATAAAAGAAACAAAGGAAACACAAGAACTAGAAATAAGAAATAACAAAAAACTAGAACAAGAAATGAATAAACTTACCATCTAACACAGAGCAAGAGAAGGCAGGACCAGTTATGCAGGGATAATGAAGGACTCCAGACAACTAGATACAAAATAATCATCAGATTACTAGACACAGTGTAACCCTGAGGACTTTGCTAGCATTAGGAAACACTCCCTGTTCTGTCCTCGCTATGTGTGCAGAGCATAAGTTGACAGGCAGCTAAACTCTTTCTCATCAATTCATTGACACAGGAGCGATGTCCGAACTTCAACTTTTATTCCAAAGGATAGTGTAAAACTAAGGCACAGAAAGAGAATGCACTTACTGTAACGTAGCAGCATGCATTAAAAAAATACTGTATATAAACATGTTCATGAAATACAATGGCATACAGGACAGAGATGAGAAGTGTGCAGACATATAGACTAGGAAGGTACTGTGCTGTCTACAACAATCATGGGCCTCACTATTAGCCATAAACTATAAAATAATAGATAGAGACCATGATATGCTTCAACGTTTAATTACAACCTTTGATGGTAATTTGAACATATCAGCGATGCTACTGTAGGCTTGGAGAGAGAGGATGTATAACATGCTGCACTCAGAATGGATTCTGTAGCAATTGGGTGCTGAGGAGCTGACTTGATGTTGTCAGCAGGGTCAGGTGATACTATGGCAGCTTTCATGGGACATACTTAAACGGGTTGTCTGCTGGGGTATGATTAGCAATATAAAAAAGGATACTTAGCTTCATGATGCTCTCTTTCCCTTTTTTTCTCCACCTGGTTTCAGAATGCCATGACTTCTCCTCCCGACCTCAGCTCGTCACAACCCCAAACTCCCCATCCATAGTGCCCCTGATGGTAATAATGACCTACTTGTGCAACAAACATAAAAAATGCCCCCAAATGGCTATGGAGCTCCCGTTTGTGTACCAAGTTTTCATTTTCTTTTGTAACCTCATATATAGAACATCTGTAAGTAGGTAGACTCCCTGTAGATATATATGCTCCCTGTAGGTATATAGACCATCTGTAGGCTTTTATGACTCCTGAAGGTATATACCGCCTGTTGATATATTGCCCCCTGTAGGTGTATAGACCATCTGTAGGCTTTTATGACTCCTGAAGGTATATACCGCCTGTTGATATATTGCCCCCTGTAGGTGTATATAGCCCACAGTAGGTATATAGAGCTCCTATAGATATAAAAAAAATAACTGTAGGTAAATATTCCCTCTGTAAATATATACAGTTGCCTGTATGTATATAGCCCTCTGTAGATCTATATATAGCCCCTGCAGATATATATAGCCCCCTGTAGGTGTATGTAGCCCTCTGTAGGTATATATGCCCCCTGTAGGTAGGCAATCCCCATGTAGGCATATAATGCCCCCTGTAGGTATATAGTGGGCCCTGTAGGTAAACATGCCTCCTGTAGGTACATATTAAGGCCCTCTGATTGTTACAAATAAAAAAATAGTTACTCAACTCCTCTTTTCCCCGCTGAGCAGCGTTGGCTGGGAGCGTGTGTCATTATCGTGACGCCTACGCCGATATGCTACTCCCGTAATCTCCTAGGCAAAAAGGGCTGATCGGTACATCATGCCGCCTGTGCTGCTTACTACTGTGGACTGCGGGCTTTGCCTTCAGGCAAGTGGTAAGCGGCCATAGTTTTTAACTGTATGAGTTCTGTAGTCTTGTATACTACAGATTATACATCTTCTGCAGTTGTTTCAATGTAACAGGCTAGCCAAGAATAGCAGAGCTGATATGCCAATCACTGCTATAAACCCTCCCATAGCCTGGCCAGAAAGGAAGAGTCAGGAGCTGCCTGTGGCTCTGTTAAACAGTATAGTGAGACAAACCCTTTAAAGACTGCGGCCCATTCTAAATTTTGCCATGAGGCAATATGATTTCCATGTACAAACCTTCAGCAAACCAATGCAATTTAACTCCTTAATGTAAAAAGATGCAACTGTAGGTCAATGTGCTGTTAAGTGTGAATGGAGTGGGCTCAGTTGCTGAGTCCGCTGGATACCTGGCAGATGCCAGCTGTAAATTACCTTCCATCGCTCTGATAATTCCGGTCCTGGCTATTTAACCACATAACCGTCATCATCAATATGAAGGACGGGGTGCAGCAACACCTTTCTCTTCCTGATCAACCTCTGTGCAATACACTCATGAAGAGCCATTCAGTTGCCCTGGCAGCCACGGGCTTAAAGGCACTTTGCCACGATGTAATGTTGACGTGGGATCCTCCACAATGGGTATTTAATCACTTTTCAAAATATATGTGATTACAAAAAGTGAAGCCTCTGAGAGCTACAGCACTTCTCAATCCCCCTTAGTTACCTGAAAGCTTGCATTAGACACGACCAGAGGAGCTGACAGGCCGCGCTTGCGAGAAACACTTCTTATCTGATGACAGGGAAAATTAATGAGCTTCAAGGGGCTGGGTAGAAAGAGCAATGTGTTGCTGTATAGAGAACTAACTGTTGTAAAGTTATTATTTGAGTTAAGTTTTGAGACGCTCCCTTATTGCTCACTCCTTGCTCACCCCCTCCCTCTCTCCACTGCAGCCTTCATGACTCAGCATGATTTGTTTTTATTCTACTCCCGTGCTGATTAGGAGGTAAGTAACTCACGTCCTGGCAAAACCCCTTTAATAATGAGCTCCAGGTCCGCCATTTCTGTGCTGTCACTCACTTTACCCTGTTCCTGCTCCGCTCCTGCTTGCTGTATCAGACTGTCACAAGCATACCCGCTCCCCAGGGCGCGCGCCAGCTCTCTAAAATTGAAAGGGCCAGCGCACTAATCATTGGTAATCACTGGACGCTGGACTCTTTATAACCTCCTTTCCCCAGCACATCTTGCCAGTTATTGATGTGCTTTAGTGAGAGTTGTTTGTGTCTGTTACGTTCCTTGTGATTAACGCATGCCTGGACTTGATTATGTTTGCCTGCCCAGACCTTATTTCCTGACCTCTAACTACGCCAAAGCCTACTCCTTCAGTACCATGCTGCACCCAAGCTGTCACCATGAGCGGCCATGCCAGGGGTAACGACCTGGGAGTCTCCCGCAGCAAAGCCCAACCTGCCGCTGGTGAAGAACCACACTCCCTGGTGTGGTCCCATGTCATCTCTTGTAGTGACCTCGAGGATCCACTTCTTTCCTCGTGACAATAAGTACCACATGATATAGCGATTGCATGTTCAAGTCACATAGGAGGATTAAAAATTATAGTACAATAAGTAAAATAAAATATATATATATATATATATATATATATATATATATATTATATATATATATATATATATATATATATATAATATATATATATATATATATATATATATGTCACAAAATAAAAGAAACCCTTTACCATTTATCATATAAAAAATAAACAAAAAAATAATAATAATAATAATAATAATAATAATAAATACAATAATACTAATAATAAAAAATATAATTTTTATTGCCACATCTGTACAAGTCTGATCTAACACAATATGTTAACGAAAGAAGTGCCCAACACCAAAATTGTTGTGAGAAAATAGATTAACATTTTCTATATCAGGAGATATTTGGCAGGAAGAGCCAATCATGTCCCGAAAGTAACAGGGTCATAGTCATTCAACTATAGATCAATCAACTCCATCTGTAGAACAGCAAATTGGCCAAGAAAAGTATTATTGGTACCAGATATGGATTTTTCACAAACAGCCTTCAAAGACTTTGTGGTCATTTGTGAAATCTTGAAAGTGGTTTTTAGATTCTTCTTGAGCTCCATGGTGGTAGAAAACATTTTATTTCATCTTTGCTTCCTGGATGTGTTCATCCAGCTTTGGAAAGTGAAGCAGTGCCTCTTGAAAATCATTATAAAAAAATTCTAATTTCTTCTGAAAAGACCTCACTGCTTCTGCTAGCTCAAATATAAATAGTTTTACACCATTTAAATTCATTTTAAGATCTACTAGGAAAACTGACATTTTTGTTGCACATACATTTTAAAAATGCTTTTGCTTTGTCTGTCTTCTTTTCTGCTAAAAACTTACTAAGCCCTCTGACATTGTAGTGAACGCAATAATAACAACAGATGAAAAGTCTTTCAGGAGATGATGCCTAAGTGCAGAAGAGGAGAAAATGTATCAGTTTTAAAGGGGTTTTGCCACAATGTAATGTTGACGTGGGATCCTCAAAAATGGGTATTTAATCACTTTTCTAAATATACAGTATGTGATTACAAAAAGTGAAGACTCTGAGAGCTTTCAGGATTTCTTAATCCCCCTTAGTTACCTGAAAGCTTGCATTAGACACAAACAGAGGAGCTGACAGGCCGCGCTTGCGTGAAACACTTCTTATCTGATGACGTGGAAAAAGTAATAGGCTTCAAGGGGCTGGGGAGAAAGTGCAGTGTATTAGCCTGTGTCTTGCTGTATAGAGAATCCACTGTTGTAATGTTATTATTTCAGTTAAGTTTTGAGAGGCTCCCTTATTCCTCACTCTCTGCTCACCCCCTCCCTCTCACCCCTGCAGCATTCATGACTCAGTGTGATTTGTTAATATTCTACTTTGTGCTGATAAGAGGTAAGTAACTCAGTCCTGGCAAAACCCATTTAAGGTATTTTCCAAAAATATTTTTCTACTAGGTTCTCTCACATAATAGACTGGTGCATTATGCAGTCATAGGAGTTCAGGCCAGGATTCATACTGTGACACCAATCCTGTCTCTTTCTATGTAAAAATAAAAACATCCTGCCTTCACACTCCAAAATGAAACCTCAAGTGTAGAATGTATATAATAGGTGAATATACGATATATTATGTTTATAATGCTTGTATGGATTCTTCTTCAGACTGCATCAGGAGGAGTCACAATACATTTCTGATAAAAAAATGGAGATTAATGGCATTCTTCATGAAGTCGGAACAGTTACAGGGAATATATGACAATTATAACTTACAATATTGTGGTTGTCTCACCATGCTGTTTTACAGAGCTATAGGTAGCTTCAGACTCACACTTCCTGGTCAGGCTGTAGGTGATTCTATAGCAGTGATTGGCATATCAGCTTTGCTATTCCTAGCTGATCCTGTTATAGTGACATGACTGCAGGAGGATTGTAAACTGAAGTGCACAAGGCTGCAGAGCTCTAAAAGGTTAAAGCTTGTTGGTAACTAATGTAAACAACTCCTGTGTTCAAGGTAAGAAAGACAATAAAAGTGACATCACCATCCTGGCCATGCCTAAAGAGCAGAGAGAGGTGGTGGGTGACTAGGAAAGCCTTTGTGCAAAAGTGGAGATAAGATCTGCTCCTTACTTTGAAGAGAAGCAAAATCAGAAAAGCAATGTATTTGGTAACAATATTTATTTACCTACATGTTTCCAGCTAATCAATTAAATGGGAATACCACTTTAATTAGTTCCTTTTCTGGTTTCCAGTCTTGTGTATATCGTGTTGACTTTCAATGCCCTCTCTTCTGAGACCTGTGTGTTCTCATCTGACCATTCTGTCTACTATCTTGTATCATATATCAGGGTTTTCTGGTTATCCCTAACTGTCTGTCATGTATTAAAAAGGTTTAGGCATACAGTCTGTTAGCCATTGTCAACATATATAGAAAACAGTAGCTATTTACCGGTTTGACCCCAAGCACCCTTAGTTTACCATTGGCTGTAAATGCCTGAGGTTATAAATTTCACAGTTAACAATCACTGATAGATTGTTAGAGAGACATAAGGGGCGGCATGTATGAACAGGGCTGCGCCAGATATCTGGCGTCTTTTCAGCCTGATATCCAGCGCAGCCCCATTCACTACATTTTAAATAGCCCGCACGGCATTATCAGGCGCATTACAGAGTACCCACAGCTAGTGTTGAGCGATTACGTTGGCTATCGAGATCGATCGATAGTCGTAGTCGGGCCGCTATCGATAAGGTTTTTAGATAGTGAGCGTCGATTATTAGCGATGACCATTAAAGTCTATGGGAGAGCAACAACACCTTCATTATTACATCCAAACAAGGCTGGAGAAGCTGAAATTAACATCCACAACAGTCAAATGGATACATGCTACATCTTAGGCAACACACTTAGGTTATAAAAAGTCACAGAAAAAAAGGCACAGACCATTCACTATCCCTGTCTTGTACCACAGCCTGACCCTTAAACCTGCATCACCCACAAATTAAAAAGTGCCAGAAGGCAGTATGATTTGAACCATCATGTTACTTGAACTGGACATTGAATATCCCTGTCCTGGAACACAGCATGAGCCCCAAACCTGCATGACCCCAGATTTAAAAAGTGCCGCAAAAAGGAGTCTTTCAACCACCATTTTAGTTTCACTGGACATTGACTATACCTGTCCTGGACCGCAGTATGACCATTAAACCTGTCTGACCCCCAGATTAAAAAGTGCCGGGAAAAGGAGTCTGTTATGTCTGTATCTGTTATGTTTTGGTATAATAAACAATATTTTTTGCACCTTTTCATTCACCTGTGGTGACTATAGAATTGCTGTTTTAAGATTACGTGGATGCTGCGTCAATGAAACAAAGCTGGGTGCGCAAAAGTCAAAAAACACGTATTTGTTATGTTTTCGTATAATACACGGTATTATTTGCACCTTTCAATTCACCTGTGGTGACTATAGAATTGCTGTTTTAAGATTTACGTAGATGCTGCATCAATGAACAATGCTGGGTGCGCAAAAGTCAAAAAATACGTAACTGTTATGTTTTGGTATAATAAACAGTATTTTATTTGCACCTTTCAATTCACCTGTGGTGAATATAGAATTGCTGTTTTAAGTTTTACGTAGATGCTGCGTCAATGAACAATGCTGGGTGCGCAAAAGTCAAAAACACGTAACTGTTATGTTTTGATATAATAAACGGTATTTTTTGCACCTTTCAATTCACCTGTGGTGAATATAGAATTGCTGTGTTTAAGATTTACGTAGATGCTGCGTCAATGAACAATGCTGGGTGCGCAAAAGTCAAAAAACACGTAACTGTTATGTTTTGGTATAATAAACGGTATTTTTTGCACCTTTCAATTCACCTGTGGTGAATATAGAATTGCTGTTTTAAGATTTACGTAGATGCTGCGTCAATGAACAATGCTGGGTGCGCAAAAGTCAAAAAAACACGTAACTGTTATGTTTTGGTATAATAAACGTTATTTTTTGCACCTTTCAATTCACCTGTGGTGAATATAGAATTGCTGTTTTAAGATTTACGTAGATGAGCTGCGTCAATGAACAATGCTGGGTGCGCAAAAGTCAAAAAACACGTAACTGTGATGTTTTAGTACGATACACGGTATTTTTGGCAACAAACAACCAGTGCTGACTACAAGATTGCTGTATTGTAATTTAACTGCAAGGTGGATATATCAACAGTCACAGGTGTAATGGGTAAAATTGAAAATGAACACCTATCTGAAATGTATACTGATAATAAAAGTGGAGTTTTTGCAGCTAACAAAGAGACCTGCAGTTACTAGAAATTATGTGTATCCAATATAACTTCAGTCTGCCCAATATCCATGTAATAATTCAATAGCAAACTGTTAATAATAAAGATATTCCACTACAATGTCTACACTAAGTCTTGGTGAACTTTATCCAGTGTTCTTTATAGATAAGCTTGTCTGTGTTTGCCCGCGGGAGCCCCCCCCCCGCTCCCACCGGCGTGAATTTACAGCGGTAGATGCTGCTTTAAAATTCTCTAGCTAACTACATAAAATCTTCAAATCTCTAATCTAACTAAATTGGAAGGATCAGAGCGAATATAGAGTTTCTCTGTGCAGAATAGACTAATTTCGCTGAGCTGTTTGGCCACAGGCAGAGCGCAGGTCCTATCCCTATGAGATGCTGAGAGATACTGAGGCATGAAAACAGGAAACGACTGTTCATATGTAAAAACGAGCGTACCATGTGATTTTTCCAGCCAATCGCAACCATACACATCCCAGTCATGACGTCGCACACACATCTCACGCTGCTCTATTCTGTAATCTCATTTGCTGGCCGCCAAAATTACAGGAAGCGCCGAAAAAGGCGCGATCTTAATAGATGATGCACAGATTTTAACCTTAATTATCGCATGATCTGGAAATTTCGATCACCATAAAAACCTTGCCGATTTCAACTTTGTCGATAAAAATCGCTCAACACTATCCACGGCTCTATGTAATGCGCCTGTTTTGGGGTGGGGTGCGGGAGGCGAGGCGCACTAGAACCATAGTGAAGCTACATATTTATAGCTTTGCTACGACATTTCTAGGCGCATTACTACTGGAACAGGTATACCACTTTCAAAGTTGTTTACCTGAGCCAGAAATGTCGTACTAGCGCTAGAATACGCCTGATTTATGACCCGCTGTAGAGTGGATTCATAAATCAGATGCATTCTAGGCTATTTTTATGCAAATGAAATTTAAGTTTAAACGCCAAATTTCATACATGCTGCTCATGGTGTTGCTCTATGATGACATATTTGAGAACAAGGGGTCCAAATAATGTTCCTTTACAGGGGCCCTTTACTGTATGTTTCTGCTCCTAAGTCAATGACTGATTTTTTTTTGCCCATATCTCAGAATTTTGTGGATAATTGTGATTGAATAAGCCAAAGGGTTCACATACATGTAATACCCCACTGCAGGGTATTGTAGTCTGTAAGGTTGAGTCAGGGATGCGTTCTTGTCACAGTATACTATATGTTTTTTCATATGTAATGTATATAATGTGTTATGTATTGTTAGGAAAGTGTTGTGTCAGCCCCTGTGTCAGCAAAGGTTGATCTTCTTGTCCCTTAATGCACCTCACACAACATGTTTCAACACCTAGCTCCTGATTGGACATGGAGATAAAGAGGTCTCAACCCAGAAGTGGCAGTGGGAGGCAGATGGAGGCAAGAAGTACAGTTGGGCTGAGTCTAGTGATGGGGTGACAGGCAGCATATGATCCAAAGGGAATCGGCCCTGGACCTTGGTCCAAAGAAGAACAAAGCCGATATTTGCTTCTCGTCCTGGAGGTCATCAGCCAAGCAGCACCTAAAAAATATTCCCTCTTCAGAGGTAGTTGGGATTTAGTATGCTTCTGGCCTAACCCATACACCTTGCCACTGAGAAGTCCCTAGTCGCATGTGGTAAAGGATATAGCTCCTGCAGAAGTCGTTGTACTCATCAGTATGTCTGCAAAGTGGCGTCAACCATTCTTACTGGAGACTCAGAGATAGAAGAAATGTATTTACTAAAAGAGGCTCTATCAGGTTTAACACCTTTCGTGAAGTAAAGAATTGCGCTTTTCTTTTCACCCTCCATCTTGTCTTCCTGCTTGTTTATTATCCGCTGCACCAACACCATGGACACATTCCACGCAGCATCTACAGGCAGTGAAGGGGATTACCTCCTCTGCTCTCCCTGGGTCATCACTTTGTAAGCCGTGTACCGAGATGGGCTTCCCAGAATAAAGTGAAGTCACAGACGAGAGAAATGACTCCAACACCAATTCAGATCAACAAATATTTTTATTGGATTTTGAATAAAAAGCAGTATTACCCAAATACCTCAAGAATACTTACACATAGACACAAACCGGGACCCTTGTTCTACGCAGCATGCCACCTTACTATATCCTCTGGACTCACCGATATTTTGCCTATATTCAGCAGACTTTGACCACTATTTATCTCATTAAAACCCTGTGTAATTGAAACAATAGTGTGGACACGTATTTAAGGGGCACGCTCGTGGTGCAGCATAAGGGTTTACAAACCTCTAAAGTACCCGCTATTCCCAGAGTACCATTAACCAATTAAAGATCTCCCCAACAAGAACAACTAACAACATTACCAACACTGTTGTAGAATTTGTTCCACAGTCTTATGTGGACTTTTTTCCGGAAATGTTTGTGTAAGGCCTGATTCTAGATAAGACCCTAACTAATCTGTCTACAGACCTAACCAATGTCTCCACCCGGCTACGTGCACACTCAGCGGACCTGGGTTCTTCCTTGGCCAATTTCCGATCACCGGTATAGGATGGGTTTCCGTATGTCAATATCCAATGTCACAGATGACGTTCACTCCTCTTTAACACTTCTCTGCTAACTGCGATAAGACAGCAGATAACTCCCTCTGATTTCCAGAGGTTTCAGTCCCCACCCATAGCTATATTTCTGATTAGCATGAAAGTTCCTGAGAGAGAGTAACGGTTTCTCTTGTAACCTTTGATGATCTTCTCTCTCTGACTCACTCCCTCAAAGGCCAAACAGCTAAAAGACTGGCAATCTTTATTTAACTGTCTCTGTAACTATGGTGAGAGCATCAGGTGGTGGGATGAGTAGTCTGACAGAGCACACTGGCCAGTAACTAGGTCCATGGGGAACAGGCTATTGGGGAACTCTGGTCCTTGTAACTGGAAGGGCCAAGATGCGTGCCACGGGAGCTTAGTTGACCACAAGTAGAGGGCAGGAAGGGCACAAGCAGAGGCTACTCTATTTGGCTGGGAAGGTAAAGGCTGTAGACTTATGATGTAGGAAACAATGTGAGAATCTATTAGGAGTTTTGATGCTGTGAAAGAAATTTCATTGTGAAACTGAAGTATTGTGTCATACCTCAGCTCTCAGCATCACAGTGGTAGACCTCATTCACTATCATGCACATACCTTCACACCTGTGCAGGAGGAGGTAAAGGGTAATGAGTGCAGGTGTCAGGCAGGTGGATATACCTAGGTAGTGGGTGTGTGTGGATGTCAGGCCTACCAGTGTGGGACTGCTCGGAGATTTAGTGCACTAGTGCTGGAAGAACCACAGAGACTCTCAGATTGGGCTCTTTCAGGCTCTACTCACAGGATTGTGAGCAGGTAATACTTCACTTGCACTTGCAGTTCACTTCACAGTTAGACAGTACATTTGGGTTACACAACACTTCTTGTCAGAACACTCAGTTATGCCTCTGACAATTTCTGGACCTCTATCTCTCTCCTCCTAGGCCTTTCCTCTGGCTCACAGTGTCTGCCCACAGGGTAGGGGTCAGTAGGAGTCATGTATATCCTAAAGGATACACATGAACATTAGTATGCTCCCTGTGCTGCTACATTAGGTCTCCTCTTCACTACATCTCTCTCTTCTCTCCCAGGACAGTTCCCCTTGCTCTTACAGTTTTCTTCTCTCCTTTCATTCTCCGAGGACTATTCCCTAGTCTATACTACAAATCCTCTCCGGATTGCTCTCCTCAGTCTATTTGTCCCCATTTATTCCTTTTTCTTCTAATTTTTCTCCTTTTTTGAGCTACGAGGTTGGTGGTGTGCCTATAGCCTGTTCACCACACTGCTGGCTAATGGGCGAATTGATCCTAGATGCTGGAATTCTTTAACTATCAACACTACAAAAACTGAACTCAGAACTAGGTTCCCTAACATGGCACACTCTTTAACAGGACCTGCTGCCCCTCTTTTCTTTCTCATTCTAATTGGCTGCAGGCATTTCACCACTGTGTGGAGCCTAAAGCACAACTACACCTATTAAAGGTGCTTAGTCATTCTAACCCCTTCCAAACCATATATACACAATATAAATCATATACATATAAACAACACTGTCCATAGGGGGTTGTTCCATCCGCTATACCTGCCCCTGTTCAGGTACCAACACCCAGTGGCATCTTACACTGTAGCTGCTGCATACAAGGCAGCCTTTTCAGACTTAGGGCTTGTTCACACGGAGTTTTCACTCCGTGTTACAAGGCTTGTGTAGATCCGTTTTGGGGGCCCGACAGAAGGGAACCCCAAGATGGATTTTAAACAATTAGCAGTGACTTTATCCTGCGGTCTATGAGGAAGACGCAGCGGCGTTCACATGACAGATCGCCGCTGCGTGATTCAAAAGCACCGCTCGGGTCCGTCTTGCAAAGAATTGACATGCAATGCTTTGCAAGATGCACCCAAGAGGTGCTTTTGAAACACGCAGCGGTGATCTGTCATGTGAACGCCACTGCGTGTTCGTCAGACCGCTGTGATAAAGTCACTGCTAATTGTTTAGATCCGTCTTGGGGTTCGTTCTGTCGGTCCCCAAGACGGATCTACAAAGCGCTTGTAACACGGAGTGTAAACTCCGTGTGAACAATCCCTTAGGGTATGTTCACACGGCTTATTTTGACGTGGTTTTGGACGAGGTTTTCGGAGCGTTTTTCTGCTCCCAAAATCTCGCCTGAAACTCGATTCTTCAGAAGAGGTTTTTTAGCGAGGTTTTGGATGAGGTTTTAGACGAGGTTTTCACCCATACAATTTAATAGCCAGGACAAAAACCACACCGAAAACGCATCGCAAAATGCACCTTAAACACCGCTGAAACACGCTTCAAGATTTGACATGACACTTCTTTTTCAGCACTTCCAAAGAAGCGTGTAAAAACCATGTCGTGTGTGTACTACGAGGTTTTACATAGGAATCAATTAAATGAACTGGGGCATTTTGGAAGCGTTTTGGATGAGGTTTTTGGCGAGGAAATGCTCCGAAAACCTCGTGCAAACCACGTCAAAATAAGCCGTGTGAACATGGCTTTACAACATGAGCTGATATTCCTCTGCTCTTCATCAACTTAAGAGTGGGTAATATGGCCTCAAACTTATGGTTTCTACTCTTACTGAAATAGCAGAAATGACAAAAGGCAAAATTGTGCTTCTCAATGTCATTGTGCTGCTATGCTACTGTTGGTAAGATGACTGTTATCATTGGGTCTATAATATATACCAGCAATACAAGAGCACAGAGAGATAAGAATACTAGTACTATTAGCAACACACTACAGGCAGTCCCTGGGGTACAAACGGGATAGGGACTGTAGGTTTGTTCTTAAGTTGAAATTGTATGTAAGTCGGAACAGGTATATTTATTAAATGTAATTCCAGCAAAAAAAAAAAGTTTTGGATAGTGCAGGGAACAGTTATTACATTTGTTTTGCTGTCTGTGCCCTTTTTGTAGAAGACTTCACCTAATGTTCTGTATCTCATGTACAGCTGTGGCATGCTGGCACTTGGTTATCATGGGGCGTGACTCAGTGTTGAATGTCAGCCACGCCCCACAAGTCTCCGTTTGTAACTAAGGGACGCATGTAAGTTGGAACGATGTAAGTCGGGGACTGCCTGTATATGTTACTTTCATTTTGCTTCTATATCACTGCCACTAATATGGTGGCACAGTGAAATAAAAGAATACTAATGTTGTTTGATTCTGGCTGTATATAGAGGAACTCTGCTGGTGCTTTATATGGTGACATTATGCTGCTCTCTTGTTTATGGGGACATTTCTGATATTTTTGGTATTATACTTGCGACTTTGTAGTCCCAATTGTATGTAGCGCTGTCTGAAAGTAAAAAGAATTCAAGAACAGTTAGGGCCCGTTTACACGGCAATGGACAAATACCGGTCAGTTTATCCGACTGGTATTTGTCTGGTTTGTGTGTAGTCCCGACAGCCGCGTGTGGGGATGGCTTTTCTCCGCGATGAGCCCTCCCCGTTTATTTGTTCATATTCCATCCGAAAACCGAACTGAAGACGAAGAATATGTATGCACAATGTTTGTCGGCCGCCGGCAGTTTGAAATACCGCCGGGCGGAAAACCCGTGCAGTGGGGACTGTTGCACGGGTTTTCCATAGAAGCCCGTTGTGCTAGTTTGCGGACGGTTTTTCAGATGGTCTGAAAAACCGAAAACTGGCTGAAAAACCGGCCGTAAACCCTTGCCGTGGGGACATGCCCTTAGAGTTTTGTCCCTCTCCTTCAGGAGTCCAGGAATCTCCTTTTAATATATGTATCTCATGGACATTCTACAGAAAAGTATGTTTTTTGTTATGTAGATAAATGCCATTTATGGTACTAGGATTTCAATAAAAATGAGTACTTATTTTACTCCCGTGATTAAAATGAGACACAGGAGGTGTTTTAGCCACATAGAGCTTTTAGCAAGCCATATAGAGTTTTTCTTTATTAAAAGCTTACTGTGAGCATCTCTAGTTTTGCCACAAGGTGGCATAACACCACAGCAAATATATTTTGCGTTCTGCCATCCAGTCCATTTCTTGAAAGTATTTAGTAGCACGGTCATTACATAGGGATATTGAAAGTCTACTTCTTAGGGTGCTTTACATGTTCAGATATTAATCACAATGAATGTAGTGCATGAAAAGCATCTAAAAAAGACATTTTTAAAGAAAACTCTATAAAAAGGAAAAGAGGATTTATTCTAAAATGATCATAACAGATGAGAACAAATGAGATTTGGCTTATTCCTAAGATAACTAATCAGCTGAGGTATACAGTACTTTTATTTGTTTTGTGCTTCAAATTCAGGTTGATGTTGAATTTGGCCCAGATATAAGTGACTTGATTTGGGCTGTCCCAAATTAAATTTTGAACCAACCCCCCTCTCATCCCCTCCCCTACAAAAAAAAATGTATTCTAGCTCTGACCATAATTTAGGGTTACGGTTTTTATGGGTTAATTTTCTGTTCTGCAATCTTATTTAGGATTATAGGAAAGATTCAGGTTTGGGATAACCAAACAGGGACCTATTCAGACAACATTACTGTCTGGTTGATCAGAAATCTTTGTGTATAAATCCAGTAGAACGTAAAAGAAGGGGAAACCATCACTGCAGATATCATACAGTGTTTTATTAATGCTTTGGAAACAATGAATTAATCAGATTGCTTAGATTTAACAATCAAACTGGATTAAGTATTAGCCACAGCAGGCAGCAGAGTTTGGAAGTTATATCATGCACAGAGATCATTTACAGAGAAAATCTTCTCATGCAACGTTCCTGGCAAAGAAAAGAAAAGAAGGTTGTAAAATGGCATGAAAGAATATAGATAGTATACATGCTCCAGCCATAATGTAACAACAGAAGAGTATGCAGTCTGCTATAGAGAACAAGAATAATTGACCTTTTCTACACCATATTACTGTATTAGAAATGATCAATGGCAGACTTTCAATCACTTATCGCTGGAGCAGGGAGAAAAGCGTTATGGAGAGCAATTATGTAATAGATACCCAGCTGTTAGCTGATCCCCATAAATGCAGTTCTTGTAACCCTGGAAATCTACTATTAATGCTACAAAAATACAATAATTGAGCAGCACTGTCAGATTTCACACAGTTTACTCACCCTTGCTTTCAAGTGCCTACAAAATCATGGCTAAATAAACTTTTTTTTTTGGGGGAGGTTTTTTTTGGGGGGATGGGGTGGTGAGGGATGCTGCTATTTCATTTTATTTCTTAGTTATTATTGACAAGTGTAACTGCAAAGGAAATACATGGCATTGGTTGAAATGAATTGCTATTCGTATAATGCATGGACAGATCACGTCTGCAAGAGTAAAAGCTTTCCTTAATTATTGACTTTCTTCTCCAACTTATGGAGAGGAGTTTTGAACAAGGATCTCCAATATTAACACAAGAAAAAGGGACATTACTTACTTAAAAAACACCACTATTTTGGACCTTGTTCACAGCTCAATGGCTGGACTAAACTGGGCCCAGGAGCAGGCATCTCTAGCCTTATATGCTCCTGGGAAAAATTGGCAGGTGCAGCTGATAGCTGAATAACAACTCAAAGATCCCACTGCTAAAGGCATGTTCACACGGTTTAAAATGGGCTGTATTTCGGTCCGTAATTACGCGCCGAAGTGCGCCAATTACGGGCCAAAAACGCCCATTCATTACGGTAATTCACAGTTCTCATAGAGAACTATGGATTAGTTCCTCTCCCCGCCCGTGCGAAGCCGCGGGCGGGGAGATAATTGACTGTCATTTCTAGCGGCGTATACGCGCTGCTAGCAGTGATTGTCTATGGGCCCCCGCTCACTCCCCCGCTCCCGCCCCCGTCCACACGGCGTAATTGCGGGGCGTAATTACGTCCTGCAATTAAGCTGTGTGAACATAGCCTAAGGGAACACTTAAATGATACAGACTGCACCCGTTCACACCAGTATGCAGAAAAACCACAGTATAATGCATGGAGAGACTTCAAAAATGCAAAAACACCAATTAAACAACCACTCACACATCCTCAGGGCATGAGGGGGGTGGCTGCCGGTATTACAATTGCATATAGATAAAGCAATACATAAGGGAGCAAACATATGGTTCACCATGCTAGATTACAGCCTCTTAGTGACACCCATACTAACAGATTAGGCGGATTGCCCAGCACTTCTGGGTATCCAAAACAGAACATAGTCACCCTTAGCTCCCAGCACTGTTGGGTAGATAAAAAAATGTCATACTGGAAAAATTTTAAATATGAGGTGTTAGTTAGTACCGGGGCCCCAAATACGCAAGCTCGCTACCGATGTCAACAGTCCTCATATCTTGCGAGGATCTCCAATATCGCAGACATATTGATGAATGTTTTTACAAAACAACCATTTATTTGACCCAGACAATGCCCTGTTTTATACTTCAGTTTTGTGTCTTGTCTTCTATCAAACTAATAATCCATAATTGATGCAACTCATACCAAAATCATTTCCTCCCAATACTCATTATCATTGCAGAGCTATTATTTTGTTGCCTTTGAAAGCGATCTTGTACTGCATATTACTTGGAAAATTACAATATGTGGTGTAATGGTAGTAGTGTCACTTGGGATTTGGTGCAAGAGAGAATGCTCCTTTGGAACATGTGAAGACTAAAATATTCTAAACACTAGTAGATGTGTTATCCTCCTACAGATTAACACTGGAAGCAAAGGAAATTGATGCTACACCAACTGTTTCTATAGGAATGGTATACAACACACATCATTGTCCCCAGTGGAGCTAGAAATTCTAAATTTAGAAAACTGTGTAAAATAGGTGAAGTGCATGTGCCCTACACTAACCCACTTACAAATCAAATTGTTTTGCACTATACAGCACTGTTACTGATTATTATTTGCACTACTCACAAAAAGTTAGGGATATTTGGTTTTTGGTTGAAATTTCAGGATAAACATAAAATTTCTTGAAATATTTTTTAAATGCACTAATTGAGACCATCTCTTAAAGAGAACCTGTCACATAGTTTATGCCCCCTTGCTGAGGGCAGCACAAGCTAGTGTCCGACCTGCTGTTTCCAGCACTGTGTCCCTTGTTCTGTAAAATGCTGTAATTTTAGAGTATTTAATGTTCAAATCTGCAGTTTTCAGCCACAAAAGAGTCATGAAAAGTCATTTTTTTTCATACCCCGCCCACCTGAGGCTAGCCCTACCCACCTCAACGTTTAAAATTATTACTTTGAATAGGTAAACATGTGAAAAAT
>JAODAL010032375.1:0-47020 GCA_025379985.1 Phyllomedusa bahiana
TTTCCCAAAAATGAATTAATATGGAAGCCTGGAGGGCTTTAAGGTCCTGTACAGGAATCGGAATAGGGAGCGATTCAAAGAAATATAATAGTTTAGGAAGAATGATCATCTTTATTGCAGAAATGCGCCCAAACCATGACAAAGGCAAAACTTGCCATTGTTGTAGGTATGCACGGATTTCCGCAAATAGTTTGGGAAAATATTGACCATAAAGGGATGAATAATTCCTAGTAATGTTTACTCCTAAATATTTTATAGAAAGAGTTTTCCAGTTATACTGGTAGTTAGCCTGTAGGGAACCCAATTCTCCCTGTCCAAGATTTATAGGGAGGGCCTCAGTTTTGGTTGTATTAATCTTGTATCCGGAAATATCTTGAAAAGATTGTAAAAGGGAATGAAGGTTCGGCAGGGTAATATGCAAAGAAGTAAGTGTCAGAAGTATATCATCAGTGCATAATGATAGTTTATACTCTACATTATGAATAGTAACTCCATTTATATCCGTATTGAGACGAATGGCCGAGGCTACAAAAAATGGTACGCTGTGCACATCCAAAATATATTTTGAAAAACGTAAGCATAGGTGCACACTGGTAAGGCAATAGCATACATCCAATACAAATATCAGTGGCACACTAAAAACTAAGTAAAACATCAAGGTATATAGGAATTTTTTAAAATGCATTACTGCTAAGGAAATATTTGAAAACCTGGGATTCTTAGTTCACAGTTTTTTGATCAAAAAATTGTATTACGCTCACCTCCCAAAAGCGTCAAGGGGATCCCAGCACAGGTGAGTCCCTAACACTAACATGTTACCTCACTAGGAGTTCGGCAGGGTAATATGCAAAGACGTAAGTGTCAGAAGTATATCATCAGCGAATAATGATAGTTTATACTCCTAACATTATGAATTAGTAAAATCCTTTTATAAACGGATTGAGATGAATGGCCGAGGCTAGTGGCTTCACACATAATACAAACAATAATGGGGATAGAGGGCATCCCTGCCTTGTGCCCTTGGCCAATCTGATCAAAGGAGAGACCGTATGCAGTAGTTTTATGGTGGCTGTCGGGGTAGAGTATATTACTTTTAATGCTTCTATAGAAGGGCCGGCAAAACCAAATCTCCTAAGTGTTGTTAACATGTACGTCCAGTTCAGCCTGTCAAACGCCTTTTCAGCGTCAAGGCTAAGCACCAGGCCCGAGGAATCCATTTTATTAAGTGCGTCTATGAGTCCGATTGCCCTCCTTGTGTTGTCTCTGCCTTGACAACAGAGGACAAACCCCACCTGATCTTTGTGTACCAGCCGGGGCAGCCACACTGCCAAATGATCCGCCAAAATGTTTGTAAATATTTTTAAATCAGTATTAAGCAAGGCAATCGGCCTGTAGTTAGCTACTTCCATGGGGTCCTTGTCTGGTTTAGGGATTAAAGTTATGAATGAGTGTAAAAAACTATTAGGGACAGGATTACCAGCTAAAATAGAGTTATAAACTAGCAGTTGGAAAGGAGCAAGTTGCGGTGCATAAGTCTGATAGCACAGGTTCGTTAGGACATCTGGCCCTGGGGCTTTCCCCTGTCTCAAATTTTTAAGTGCAGCCTCGAGCTCTTCCTGCTCATTAGGTGCATTAAGAGGATTTTCAATATTTTTTAATAATTCTTAAGTCCTGCAGTTCTCACTTTGGCCACTAGGCCTAATAATAGCCTGACACTTCCTGTTCTGTAAAGAAAGATTTTCAGCAGTCTCTTCATTATCAGAACAAGCAGGATTACATTGAAAGGTGACACCAATGTGTATAGATAACACAGGATCCACCACTCATAATAGGAGATGTCACAGCTCCCCCTCCCTGGACACTGACTTCTTCCCTGGTCACAGAGCCTAGAAAACTCTCCTATAGAAGTCAGTGGGACTGAGTCAGTCTTAAGGCTCCTGTGTGCAAGAAGCTGCTGTAAATTATCTCTTGGATGCTGTTTAAGCAGTGCAGGCAAGAAAGCTGTCCCCACAATCATATATAGACGACAATCAGAAAATAAAAACAGCGAAGTAGAAAAGAATATGGATCAGGGTCTTGATTTAATAAGTAAAAAAAAATTGGCAGCAGATTCCCTTTAACACCTGTTCTGGCCCTGTAAGTTTGCAAATGATTCAGACGGTGAGGAAGAAACTATCCCCTTCTTGTGCCCGATTCTCAATAATGTGCTTATAGTTGCCAAGAGACCTTTGCTCTCTAGATGGTTCAACGCTACAATTCCAGCCATTATTCATTTAATTAAACATTTGGAAGACCTGTTATATATAGAAAATCTTGACACCTTGCGCCACAACGAAAGTCAAGCAGAAAAATTCTTTAGGAGATAGAAAGTTTTAATTGAAAAATTTTGCAGAACAAATTAAATTCACAATCAGCGTCTCCTTTTCTTTTAATGGGTTGATAGCTGCGTGAACATCTGGTGGGCACTTTGGGGGTCCTCTGCATTAATGCATGATTACAGAGCTAGGGGGGGATACTGGTGTATTGGTGATCCTGGTGTTTATAAATACTCTCTACATTGAACACAGATGTATTAAACGGTTTTACTCAATATACAGACAGTCCCCGGGTTACAAACGGGTTAGGAACTTTAGGTTTGCTCTCAAGTTGAATTTGTATGTAAGTCGGAACAGGTATATTTATTAAATCTAACTCCAGCAAAAAAGTTTTTTTTTTAGTTTTGGGTAGTGCAGGGAAGGGTTTTTACATTTGTTTTTCTGTCTGTGCCCCTGTTAAGAAGATTCCACCTCATTCTCACCACATGTTGCCGCTGCGGCACGCTGGAACTTGTCGTTCCATAGCTACTATCTGCTGGGGAACATGGAACTACAAGTGCCAGCATGACCCATAAGCCTTCGTTTGTAATTAGGGGACAGATGTATGTTGGAATGGTGTAAGTCGAGGACTGCCTGTATATGGTTCTTGGAGACTACAACCCTTTAAAACTATAAAAATCCCTACTGAGACGTTACCTGATATACCTGTGATGCTGAATTTATGTTCTTTATGTCGCCAGAGATACGAAAGTTCTTATTCATTTCTATAGCTTGTTTGTTTTTTTTGTTGTTTTTTTTCTTTTAACTCTTCTCATTAGTGTGACAAATGTGTTCCTAAAATGTATGTAATTTTTGTCACTTGCACAATATGTGATACGTCTGATTGTCAATGAGATAGCAATGGTTTAACCCCTTAATGACCCTGGACGTATGAGTACATCCCAGGGTCGCTAAGAGGCTTTGCGGTGGAATCGCTCCGTGACCCCTGATCGCAGCCAACACCCGACAGTTACAGCGCGGGGGGCGGCGCCACCGCCGCATTTTTAAACCCCTTTAGATGTCGGGAAAAGTCGCAGGGCATCTAAAAATTAACGAAAATGGTCCCCGCCACCGTTTTTTCTTTGCGATGGGAGTGAACCCTCCCATCACTGCCTTTCCCCTTTGCCCCTTCCCCGGCCCCAGGCAGAGGGGGGGAAAACCCATCTTGGTACCCCAAAATGCTTGTCTATGCAATGCATAGGCTGTATTAAGATCACCCCCCCAAAGGGTTAACTAAATGTTAAAGTAAAAAAAAAAAAAATCTTAAAGTAAAAAAAAAAAATTTTTAAAAAGTTAAAATCACCCCTTTTCCCCCTTTTACAAATAAAAACAATGAAATAATAAAAAAGTTTCACATTTTGGTATCACCGCGTTAAAAAAATCCGATCTATAAAAAAATAACATCATTATCCCGTCCTGAACACTGTATAAGAAAAAAAATTCCAAAAGGCAAAAATTTATTTTTGTCATTTTACGTTGCTAAAAATTGGAATAAAAGTGATCAAAAAAAATCACATTATTCCAAATGCTAGCATAAAAAGTAGTTTACCCCCAAAAAATGGCTCACTGACGTCTGTAGGTTTTAGTACAAAAAATTATTGGTCGCAAAAAAGGCTCCGCGGAACAAATTTCAAAATAGAAAAGTTTGGAATTTTTCACGGTACCAAAAATAACGGAAACCCTCAGTTTGGTATTTGTGAATGGTATCAACCCTGTAGAAAAAAGAACACATCATTTTACCGAAGATTAACGCTGTAAAAGCAAAAATCCCCAAATATGGGCAAGTTTTTTTTTTTCAAAAATTTGCCCCACTTGTAATTTTTTTGCTTTTTCCCCTTATTTTTTGAGTACAGGAATAAAAACCAAGAAAGTACATTTTCCCGCAAAATAAAACCCCCTATTGTTATGTGGGGGAAAAATAAAAAATTTGGCTTGGGAAAGGCGAGGAGGGAAAAATGAACGTGTCAACAAAAAATATCGCAAGGTCCTTAAGGGGTTAAATATCTGTTACCAAGGCCTGCACGCTTATGGTTATGATACCAGTTTGGAACTTGTACCGATACTCAGGGCTGGGACAAGGTATTTTGGTGCCCTAGGCAAAAAAAAAGGGACAAAAACGCCCCCAAAAGGGAAAATTCACCCCCCCTTGCCCTTTTTCGCTCCTTTTTTCCTGGGATAAGTGGCCCCTAGGGTGCCACCTTTACCCACCCATGTCCCGGCCTGCGATCTACCAAATTTCAATGCATTAAAGTTTCCTTTTTTTCAATTTTGCATTTTATGAACAAATTTGAATAAAAATTTTGTCAAAAATTTTTATTTCACCTCTGACAATTAACAGGCCCAACTAAATCTTCAGGAGTGTATGGTGGGTCCTGAATCGGAGGAAAGGAATTATTGAAAAGCAGAAGCCGTTCTTCACTTAAGGGCAAAAGGATTATAAACCATCGGATATGGACAATGGCGACTCAAAAATGGCGAGTAACAGACAGAATCTGGAGAAGACAGGAAGAAAACAAGAACATGGGCATCCTTACACAGAAAAGGAAAATTAAGAACTTCATCAATTACCTTCTTATCACCATGAGACAAATCGGTGAACTGGCCCCTGAGACAAGGAGGATGAAGAAAGATGAAATCCTCAATAAGTGGAGAAACATCATCAGCGCAGAGTTAGGGATGGAAGAGGTTATCCAAAAAGGCACATGTCCCTATCTCCAGATCTAGGAGTCGGGAGAAATCCAGACATCAAACCTACAGAGAGGTCGCCAAAAAAAGAATCCGCAACAGCAGGGACTGGGTTGTCCAATGTAGGAAACATTTTATCTATGCTAGACCAGTGGTGAATGGGAATGGAGCTGTAAAACCAGATGGAAGAGGTTCTCCAAGTAACAGCAGCACATGTCCCTATCTCCAGATCTGGGAGTCCAGGAAAATTCAGAGCCCTCTAACATGGTCTGCGGACTGCACTATCTGCACGAGCATGGCGTCATCCATCGGTAATTAGTCATCGGTTCAGATATTCACCGACCACCTTTGTTTCCTTAACCTTTCTTTTTACATAGTTGTATATATTGTATAATATTATGTTTAAGAATTATCCTTACATATTTTGAATATAACACCCATGACACCCTTATCTTATCTTTTCAGTTCCACATCACACTCAAGTAATCATTTTTTCCCCCCCCCCCCCCCTTTCCCCACTATTACAGGATGAAGAAAGATGAAATCTTCAATAAGTGGAGAAACACCATCAGCGCAGAGTTAGAGATGGAAGAGGTTTCCAATAAAAAGCGCACATTCCAATTTTTTTCCAATCTGGGAGTCCAGAAAATCCCGCACAAACCTACAAAAGGTCGCCAAAAAAGGAAACCCAAAAAACGACTGGGTTGTCCCAATTTAAGGGAACATTTTTAAACTGACCCTGGGGAAGGGGGAAAAGAGCGTAAAACCATTCGTCATGAACAGGAAATTTAGAACTCCACTGAAGAAAGATGAACCAGGTAAGAGGGAAATAGTGCAGGATGATAGAGGGCTCTGCACTGTTAGAGGGCTCTGCACTGGGGGCATGAGGAGGATTATACTTTTACCATTATTATTAGAGATTTTTTATTTAAATTTTATTATTATTATTATTATTTTAGCCCTTTAGACTTTATGTAAGGGAAAGGGGTATCTAATAAAAATTGCCTTTTGTCCTAATAACTGATACAAAAGCAACTTATTGTTGCAAAAAATTAGAAGAAAAGGGAAAAAGGAAAAAATTAAAGAAAAATTCACAATTAACCCTTCTTATCACCATGAGACAAATCGGTGAACTGGCCCCTGAGACAAGGGGGATGAAGAAAGATGAAATCCTCAATAAGTGGAGAAACATCATCAGCGCAGAGTTAGGGATGGAAGAGGTTCTCCAAGTAACAGCAGCACATGTCCCTATCTCCAGATCTGGGAGTCCAGAGAAATCCAGAGCCTTCAAACCTACAGAGAGGTCGCCAAAAAAGAATCTGCAACAACAGGGACTGGGTTGTCCCCAAAGTAGGAAACTTTTATCTAGGCTGACCATTTATGAATGGGAAATGGAGCTTAATACCAATGGAAGGGTTTCCAATTTAAAGCACCATGTCCTATCCCAGATCGGGAGTCCCAAAAATTCAGAGCCCCTTAACATGGTTGCGGACTCACTTTCTGCACGAGCAGGGCGCATCCATCGTAATTTTCATCGGTTCAGAAAATTCACCCCACCACCTTTGTTTCCCCAACCTTCTTTTTAAACAAGTTGTAATATTTTAAATATTTGTATAAGAATTATCCTTACATATTTTAGTGTCTTTCCTTTCGCTCTGCAGAGACCTGAAGCCTGAAAACATCCTCCTAAATCGGAAACATCAGAATTTCTGACTTTGGCTTATCAGAAATAGATGTGTATGAGGAGGACACCGTGTCGGGCATTGCAGGCACCGCTGCTCCAGAGGTAAGTACAATTTCTGTCTGATTGACACAGATAGTAGGACTTCTGTGCTTCTATGTCACACTTTACATGACCCCATAGGATTCCTATCTCACCTATTTCTATCATGGACCAATCCTCATAGCGCTCTGTGGGTATATCCACCAATTTCCCCCCTGTTTTCAACAGGTGTTTGATGGGAAATTTTTAAACATCCAGTGGAATCTTTCCTTCGGGGGGGTCATGTAAAATCGGGTTTTTCAACTCCCCGTCCCCAATACCCACCAAAAACCGGTCTTTTTTTCAGGATCTCCCAAAAAATGCACTGACAAAAAATGATATCACCTGTGCAAAGCACTGACAATAATGATATCCCGTCAAAAACTGAGGAAATCCTGAAAACCTGACCTTTGGTGGGGCTTGAGGACTGGATTGAGAAACACTGCATGAGATTTTTGTGACACCGTTCTATAGCCAAGGATCACGGACATATTATATTCACTGCAGGAGGATGTCCCTTTCTACTGGAATACCCTTACACCACAAATCATAGAAGGGGGGAGTAGCATTGGGTAAAAAAAAAATGGGGGATTGTAAAGGGGATACCGCATACCGTTTTTGACATCTGAGAGTTTTTAGATATTTGATATGAGCACTTTCGTGGTATTTTTAAAAAAAATACGTAACACAATGGTAATTTCTCTCTCATTTTTTAGCTCCCTCAAAACTCCATGTACATTGGCAATAAATCCCTCAAATCCCCCCGATCCCGCTTTAAAAAGGGGGCGGAAAAAGCCACCACCTTCCAAGGAAAAAGTAGTTAATAACTTTTTTTTAGTTTTTTGGGCCTCCTTGCGTTTCAACAGCTGTAAATTTTTTTATTTTTCAATACGCATTTGGGGATGGGGGCCTCGTTTTATTCGGAGGGTTTTTATTTATGGGGAATATTTTTAAGTTTACTTATAAAAATTGCAGTCCCAGCCCCGATCCCAGCCAGCTGGGGCCGGGGCCGCAAACTCCGAATCTGCAGGACGCCAAAAGTCTTTTTGTGGCCAAGACCCGCACCCGGTGACCCCAAAAGACGGTGCGGGGGCTTTTAAGCAGTTAAAAAAGGGGTCATGGGAAGCAACGTTCTGCAGTCTTGGGAGCAGATATGCACAGCAATTTTCTGCAGACAAGCAGAAATTAAACACAGCGGAAAAGTTTAATTGGATTTGATAAAAAGAAGAAAACTGGTAAGGATTCCACACAGTGAAGGGGCGCAATTGTTGGAAAAGGGGGAAACTTTGGAAAAAGCAGAAAAAACGCCCTATTTTCACAGTCCAAAACAAAAGGAACAAACCCCCCACAAGGGATAAAGGGAGGAGAAATTTCTCCAAATATAAAAAAAAAAAAAATATGTAATTTGCAGGATTCCAAAGCATAAAGGTGTCATCAAATAAAGAATGCTTGTTAGCAGCAGTGAGTTAGGAGAAACATAAGTTAAAAACAGCAAAGGCTTATATGAATAATCTAAGCTATAACAATAAATTGTCCTTTTGTAAGTATAACACCCAGTGACAGCTATAGTCTTATCATTGCTCAGTTACACATACACACTCTAAGGGCATGTCCCCTCTGCACGGGTTTTCGGCCGGTTTGAGGTTTTTCAGACCGCCTGAAAAACCGAGCCGAAAACCAGCAGAATGGGGCTCTATGGAAAACCCCCTGCAGCAGTCCCTACTGACGGGTTTTCCGCCCGGGGTTTTTTCTGCCGGGGTCCGCCCCAAAACTTAAAAATACACATTCTTTCTGTCCCCCGTTTCCGGAGGAAAAGTGCATTCAAAATAAAGGCGAGGGCTTTTCTCCCCTCACGCAAGAAAAGCACCCCCCCCCCCCCCCCCCGCGGCCGTGGGGACGGGCGCAAAACAGTGCTATTACCGTTCGCATAACTGACTGGTATTTGGCACTTCCCTTAAAGGCCCTTAAGTGGTATTAGTTTACCCCCCCCTTTCCCCCCTATTAAATAAATATATAGGGAAAACTGATTTCAACATGCATATCTTTTTCTTACAGATAATAAAAAAAATAAAATACCTTTTATGGCGATAAATATTGGGGGAAAAAACGCCAGACAATAATTTTTTACATAATGAGCCTAAATAAAAATACACATAGTGATATTTAAAAAAACTATTTTAAAAAATTAATAAAAAACTGGGACAATCGGGGGAATTTAGGGGGCACGAAAAATTGGGTTTTCACACTATTTCGGCTTTTTAAGCCCCTCACTGGCCGGCCCGTTCGAGCACCTACCCTAGTGTTAGGCGCATTGGTCGATCCCTGAGTCGAAGTGAAGCGGGTTTTGGGTGTAAACGGTAAAATGTCCAATAGTTTAACTCCACCAGTACAATAATAAAAATAATTTATGTAAATATAAAACTGTATAAAAATTTTTTTTTAAAATTTTAATGAAAATGTGATCATCCCCAAAATTAATATACAAATAATAATGTCCCCAAAAAATAGAAAAAAATTAATATTAGAAAGGGTAAGAAACCCCAATATGTTTAATCACTGAGCTGTTTGCATATGTATATTGGGGTTTTTTAAAGGGGTTTTCTCATACAAAAGGATTGCTTTTAGGTGCCACTTTCTAATGGCCTAAAATGAAGGGGGGGTTGGGGGGGACCCCCGCCACTTTTGGAAACTTCGCCTTCTGTGGACAGCAGACCTATCCAATGTGATCTGCCTGGCCCGAGGGGGTCGAATGAAGCTGATTTTCTGTAATGGCCCAAAAAAATCCAAAATTTCTAACTTTCCCCAGTGCAATAATAAAAAAGTAATTTCTGATAAATATAAACCCGTATAAAAAAAAATTTTCATTTATTGAAAAAGTATCACTAAAATTACTTACAAATTATAATGTCCCCCAAAAAATAGAAATATCTGCTATAAAATATTTTTTAAAAAACATAGAATTTAAAATAATTTTCTTAAAAGAGAACCGTCACATAGATTCCCCCCCCTTGCTGAGGACGGGACAGGGTTTGTGTAGCCCTGCTGTTTCCAGCATTTTGTCCCCCTTTTCTGTAAGAGGCTGGGGTTTTCGTGTTTTTTTAAATGCTCAAATCTGCAGTTTTCACCCAAAGGTCATTCGGAGGGGTCCTTAAAAAGAGTCGGTTTTTTTCAAACCCCCCCCAAACCTCAAACTGACAAATCTATTACTTTAAAATAGGTAAAAAACATGTGAATAACGTCAGGGGGCGGGGGCTGGTCTTTGGGGGGCGGGGCTAACCCCTCTCATGAAATAAGATTTGAGGGGTAAATCTTTTAAAAAAGCTGCACCCTTCCCAGAAATAAGGGACACAGTGCGGGGAAAAACAGCAGGTCTGACACGGGGTTGTGCGGTCCCTCGCAAGGGGGGGCAAAATCTTTGTGAAGGGTTCTTTTAAAAAACCCCCAAATGATGATCCCTGTTTCAGTTTTGTATATTTTAAAATTTTACCTCCCTTTAAAATTTTTGATATTTTTAATTTTTGTTTCTCTCCCCTTTATTCTACTTTCGGGAAGAGCCAGCACAGCAAAGGTCTTGCGGGACCTGGGGCCCCCAAAGCAGAATCAGTCCCATAGTTTCTATCCACTGACCTACTTTTTAATGATTTTTTCTCTTATTTTTCCCGGGTAAACTATAATCTTTAAACATTTTTAGGCGGGATTTCTTAGCGCCTACGTTTCAATGCCCAACACACGGCGAGGCGCAATGAAAAATTTAACATAAATTTTATGGCCACAAAAAACCACTGGGATCCCAGGGGAAAAATTTCACATTTGGAAAAAAGAACCTCCATTCATACATGCCCCCCTTAAATTCCAAAGCCATCAAGCATACAGCCCACCCGGGGAATTTTAGAATATATTAAATACAAAAAGCCCTCTGGAAAACGGGGCTCGGCCTTTTTTAAAGGGGCCCACCCTGCCCTAAAAAGAAATTTTATCAGAAACAAGTGATCTCGTTTGTAATTATAACACATAACAATCCCTTTAAAAATTAAAAACCTAAATGATAGCCAAAAACATTTAAAAATTTTATGCAAATTTTTAAAAAAAGAAATAATAATTTATTTTAAGATAAATTTCCCCGCAAATTTATGGGAAGATTTTTTTGAAAGCAAAAACGATAATTTTATTTTTTAATAAATCCAAAGTACCCCTTTTGGGGTAAAAACCCCTGGGTGGGGTAAAAAATATAAAATCTTTTAAAAATTTTTAAAAAGAAAAACAACCAATTTTGGATCCCCTGGAAATTTTAAAGGGTAACAGAAGGTGCATAACCTTACAATTTTTCGGGTTAGAAAGAGGGGAAGGAAAAACCCCAATTAAAGTTTTTAAATCTGAGCTGTACTGCATATTGATATATTAATTTTGTTAAAAAGGGGGTTTTCCCCACTACAAGGTTTGCTGCTTTTTATGTTAAAATCTTGCAAAAAACAAGTTTTCTTGCAATTTTGTCCTTTTTCAGTTTCCTACCTTTTTTCCCGATATTTCCCCCCTTTTTATGGGGTGCATCTGCCCTAGGTCCCCTATAGCTACAGACCGTTCAATCTCTCCTGATTGGCTGTCCCGCGCGGGGGCTATTAAACTACGACCTGGGTTCTTTCTGCAGCCCCGTGGGAAACCAGTAAAAACGGCCCCCGAATTCAAAATGAAAACCCAAAAAAACAGGATGAGGTTTTGTTTAATTGATGTAGTGAAAACAAACCCCTTTTAAAGGGTAACGAAGGTTTAGAAAAACCCTTTAAAAATTTTTGGATTAAAAAAACAGGGGAAAAAAACCTGACATATGGTTTAATCATCTGAGCTGTAATGATATAGTTTTTGGATTTATTAAATGGGGGGTTACTCACTTCAAGGATTGCTTGCTTTTTTATGGGTTTAAAAATTTTGGAAAAAACAAGCCCCTTTGAAATATGTGTACCCTTTAAAAGGGTTTCCCAAACCCTTTTATAAATTAAAGGGTTGCCTTTAAGGGTCCTAGGTCCTAAAAGTACAGCCTTTTTTGATCTCCCCCTGATTGGCTGCCAGCCAAATGGTTGCTATTTTTTTACGGGCCCGTTAATCTCCTGAAAAAAGTGTCACGCAAAGGCGCTTTTGGGTACAGACCTGTTCCCCTCTCTCCTGATAGGGTGCCAGCCTGGTTTCCTAAACCCACAGACCCCGGCTTCTATGCCCTAGGGAGAAACCAGTAAAAACCCCCCCCCCTGAATTCAAAAAGAAAAAACCCAAAAAAACGACGAATTTAATTTAAAAAGGGGAAAAAACCCCTTTAATTTTGGGAGTTAGCCCTTTTTTACAAGATTCTATACCTAAATTAAAAAAAAACCCATATTTAATAAAATGGGCCCCGAGGAACGTTTGGAGGATAAAAAAAAACAAAAAACCTTATTGGTTTTTAATTTTGGCTAGTAAATTAAATTTTATGGAAAATGCCTTTTGGATTCCTTAACCCCTTTCTATGCGAGAAAATGCCGTCCTTTATTTTATTACGCATTTTTTTGATTATTTTTTTAAGGAGTAAGTGGCCGGGTATAAATCAAACCCCCTTTCCCCTAAAATCCGGAATGAAAAAATCTTCCCCTGATTTTGTGACAAACTTCCCCCAATCTGAATCTCCAACCCCAAGTAACCTTTAATGTAAATTTGGAAACACCAACGATCCTGGGATTTATTCCATCGCTATAAATTTGGGGGTCAGGAAAGGAATTTTTTTTTTCCCCATATGGGAAAAGCCAAAAAATAGTTCCCCCCGAGATTTTTTTTGCCTTCCCCCTGGATGAACATTAAAAAAGGAAAAATTTTTTTTTTGAATTTTAAAGATTCCTTTAACCATAGGGGTATGAAACCTTTGGAGAATTAATCTAAAAGTGGAGGAAAAAGACCCGACTACCAAATTTTGGACAAAAAAGGGAAGCGGTGCTCCATCACCCTTTTTTTGGAAAAATTTGGGGAAAAAGAGAAGGAAGGGGCTGTCTTTAATACAGAGCATCGACAAAAAGAAGGTCAAAGGGTTTTTAACACAGTGTTGTGAAAGAACACCCAAAGGGTCCGGGGAGAACTCACCTAGATGGTCCCGCTAAAATTCCTGTCTTGCCTCTCCCCTTTGTGACAGACCTGGATTTCCAAAAGCAACAACCAAATGTAAACCAAGGCCAGAAGAAGGAAATCAACATTTTTTTTTGAAATCGTAACATCTTACTGAGAAAAAAAAAAATCAAACTCTAAGAAGGGGTCGAAAAATTCTTTACACATTGTTAATCCTTTTGTCAGAACAACAGCACTTGGGCAGTTCACCAACAAGAGGCAACCAATACATAACTGAAATAAACCTAATAGTTAAACAGTATTGAGGCTACTGAAGCGTCACTTAAACACAAAGACACCGAAATTAGGACAAAATACAATAAACCACTGGTTGTTTGGTCCCCTAATAACAAACAATCCAATGGGCACAAATAATCTGCAAGGTTTATTTTATCAGCAGCGTCCTGAAGGGTATAGAAGCATTTGTATCTGCCCTTATATCACCCAAAATGGTGCTTTACTATACAAGGGGGAGTGGTGCAATGTATTTGATTTTTACATAGTTACATAGTTTGCAAGGGCGAAAAAGACAGACGTCCTCCAGTTCAGCCTATAGTGTTGATTCAGGTAAATGCAAAAAACTCCATAAGGTGGAAGCCAATTCCCCTCATTTTAGGGAAAAAACTTCCAAACTAGCAATCAGAATAAATCCCTGGATCAACAACCCTTCTCCAGAATCCTGGTCACTATAACCTGTTATATTATTACATCTAGAAATGTATCCAGACCCTTCTCCAGAATCCAGTAACTAGAACTTGTTATATATTACATCTAGAATGTATCCAGACCTTCTCCAGAATCCTGGTCACTATAACTTGCTATATTATTACATCTAGAAATGTATCCAGACCCTTCTCCAGAATCCAGTCACTATAACTTGTTATTATTATTACATCTAGAAATGTATCCAGACCTTCTCCCAGAATCCTGGTCACTATAACTTGTTATATTATTACATCTAGAAATGTATCCAGACCCTTCTCCAGAATCCTGGTCACTAGTAACTTGTTTATATATTACATCTAAAATGTAATCCAGAACCCTTCCAGAATCCTGGTCACTATAACTGTTTCTATTATTACATCTAAAATGCAATCCAGAACCCTCCTCCAAATCTATCACTATAACTTGTGATAATTATTATCTCTAAAGTATCCAGCACAACCCATTTCCAGAATCCTGTCACTAAATCTGTTATTTTTTACATCTAGAAAGCACCCAGCCCCTTCCCCAGAACCCCGGCATAGAACTTTTTATATTATTACATCTAGAAATGTATCCAGACCCTTCTCCAAATCCGGTAACTAGAACTTGTTAATTATTACATCAGAAATGTATCCAACCCCTTTCCCCCAAATCCGGGGTTTCTATAACCTTTTATATTATTACATCTAAAAATGTTCCAGACCCTTCTCCAAATCCCGGTCACAAAACTTTTTTATTTTTTTACATCTAGAAATGTATCCAGACCTTCTCCAGAATCTGGTACTATAACCTGTTTTTTTTACTCGAAATGCATCCGCCCCTTCTCCAATCCTGTCACTAAAAAACTTTTTATATTATTACATTAAAATGTCCAGCCCCCTTCTCTAGAATCCCGGTCACTAAACTTGTTCTTTTATTAATCTAAATGTCCCCAGCCCCTTCTCCAGAACCCTGGTCACTAAACTTTTATATTTTAATCTAGAAATTCCCCAACCCTTCTCCAAATCCCGGTCAAAACTTTTATATTTTTAAATCGAAATTACCCAGACCTTCCCCAAATCCTGGAAACTAAATTTGTTATTTTATTACACTAAAAATGATCCAGACCCTTTCCAGAACCCGGGTTTACTATAACCTGTTATATTATTACATCTAAAATTGTGCCCAAAACCCTTCCCAGAACCCGGTAATAAAATTTGTTATTTTATTACATCTAGAAAATGTATCCAACCCCTTCCCCAGAACCCCGGGGTAACTGAACTTTTTTATTTATTACATCTAACATACAGAAAGAGAAAACCCTAATCAAAAAATTAACTTTTACTTCTAGATTAAAACAAAAATAATCAAATTGAATACCTCACAAAATTCACAAATAATCACCTAGACACCTATGTAGACCAAATAGATGATTGAGTCCAGATCAAATACTCAGCACAACACCAGAATTAAATGCAGTACAATCCCTGCTACACCCTGGTGTCAGGTAGGAAAATCGTCCCGACAAGGGCGGCCTCACCTCTCGACGACTCACCCTCTTATACCCTGGATATCTAATACATATTACATAGGTGCCGAAATAAGGCTAAAAACCACTTAAACATCAAAATTCTTAACCACCTCTATCTTTAATACTTATCTCCAATATCTTCCCATACTGCATCGTAGGACCCTCGCTTTCTCAGGTAGGCACACTTACCAGCATAGATGAACACCTCTGGTTCGTGCTGTGAAGGATCCATTATTTTCTACATGTCTACATGCTTGATTCATTTTTGATTTACACAATAGCACAACTATCATCTGAACATAAAATGATTAACATCCAAAATGCACCAAATGATATAAATATGGAACCAAACAGACACGTTTTGGATCAATACAGTAAATTTAATAATGCAGATTTGTTTCCTGAGCCAAAAAGATGGACAATGAAAGTTTTTGTCCATGCCATGAAAAAAAAACCAATGGGGCCCGGTTCCAGTGTTGAAATACCGTAATTTCCAATGTGGTCCATAGTAAACCCTTTTGTGGCTCCCAGTCATTAGGACACAAATAGGCTTTGTCTCTGTCTTGTCTACTTATACTTCAAAAAGTAATATCCGACTTTTGATAGCTGCACTTGCATTCAGCTTATGGCACTGTATGGCTGGCACCATAATGGTAGGCACTGTATAGCTAGCACTGTTATAGTTTCCATAGTATGGATGACACCGTTATGATGAGCATGATTTGACTGTCACTGTTATGGTGGACACTGTATGGTTGGCACTTTTATGGTAGGTACTGTGCAACTAGTACTGTTATGTTGGGCATTGTGTGGCTGGCACAGTTATGCTTGGCACTGTGTGGATGACACTCTTATGCTTGGCACTGTCTGGCTGACACCTTAATGGAGGGCACTGTATGGCTGGCACCATAGTGTGGGCATTGTATAGCTAGCAGTGTTATGGTTGGCACTGTATGGATGACACCGTTATGATGGGCATGGTTTGACTGTCACTGTTATGGTGGGCACTGTGTGGTTGGCACTTTTATGGTAGGTACTCTGCAACTACTACTGTTGTGGTGGGCACTGTGTGGCTGGCACAGTTATGCTTGGCACTGTGTGGCTGACACCTTAACGGAGGGCACTGTATGTCGGGTATTATAATGGTGGGCATTGTATAGCTAGCACTGTTATGGTTGGCACTGTATGGATGACACCGTTATGATGGGCAAGGTTCTGATGGCATGTTTGACTGTCCAACCTGTTTTGATGGTGGTGCACGTTATGTTGGATGGTGTAGGGCACTTATGGTAGATACTGTGGCAACTTATAGGTGTTGTTATGTTTGGTGGCACTGTGTGGCTGGCACTGTTATGCTTGGCCCTTTATGGCTGACACCTTAATGGAGGGCACTGTATGTATGGTGTGCACTGCCATGCAGGGCACTGTATGGTGGGCACTGCCATGGAGGGCACTTTTTATTGTTACACTTGCCCGTTTTTCCAACACATCAATCATCGGAACTGAGTGTTTAAGCGGTGCCTAATACACCCCCCACCCAACAGGTGCCACTGTCACCAAATAATCATTTTTCCCGTTACCTCTCAGTGTTTCAATGTTATAGCTGATCTTTGGAAATGGCACCTGGGGAGTGGAGCCATCATCACAGATTTTCACTGCTCTGCTACTTCTCTACCTTCTGATACTATTTTTGTCTCTTTTGCAATTTACAAGAATATTTCTTTTTAGAGACAATAATGAAACATCACATCTCCTTATTTACCAACCCCTTGAAAGTAAACAGGACCTAAAAAAAAACTTAGTTCCTGTTATAACGGATATTCGATGACAACAGAAGGGGCACATAATTATGGATTCTAACACAGCAGATGGTATATACAATTTTGTGTCTCATTAAATCTTAGTTTTCACATCCTATGAAAGACGTCCTTCATCTTAAAATATTCCCAACCCTTTCATACATCAAGTGTCCTTTTTTTTATATAGGCTATTTGGAAGTCCCATCTGTGCTCACAGTTTCTTAAAGAGGACCAGTCCGCTCTCCTGACTTGTCCACTATAATATATCATGATCAACCCCACTTGATGAAGAAACTTCCTATAACTTCCTGGTACCACCTTAACCCATTTAATGACCAGGACTGTTTGCCACTTTAAGGGGTATTCTGCTCTCATAAATTAACTATAAACATGTAGACTAAGGTGAAAAAGGATTATTACCAAATACATTGCTGTTCTGAATTTGCTTCCTTTCAGAGCCAGAGCAGTTCTTATCTCCTGCTTGTGTACAGCAGGCTTTCTGGGTTAATTACTACCTCTCTCTGCTCTAGCAGTGGCCGGACTGGTGACGTCACTCCCTGCTGTGTCTTATCAGTAGGACAGAGCTCAGTCTCTGAGCTTCTTTTTCTGCTAAGAAACACTAACTCTTGAAAGTCTCTACTAAGTTTTGGACCCTGGAAGCAGCCTGCACTGCCAAACATTGCACCACGTCGCTATCAGGAGTGCTCAGAGCAATATTCTGTATATTTACAAAGATAGAGTTACTCAGCAGCTAACAGTGTGTCTTGGCACCATGTTTAACTCTCTCACTAGAAGCTTACTCTCATGACAAATACAGCTCTGCTAGCTCACATTTATAACCAGACATCCTGTTTGCACAGTAGCATTGTTTTTCTCAACCGCTACATCAGTCATGTCTCTTTATCAGGCATAGCGAGGAATAGCAGCTAGCAGAGCTGAAATGTCAGTCATTGCTGTACAGGAAATAGAAGCCTGAAGAAGCTATAGAGAGTGAAAACAGCCAAAGGGACAGCCCATTTAAGGACCAACATTTTTTTCTTTCCATTTTTGCATTGCAGGAGCCATAACATTAATTTAGCTACATCAAGCTTGTATTTTGGGGGATGAGTTGTATTTTTCAATGACACCATTTTTAAGTACTTAAAATTTAAATATTTTATTAACTCTATAATGGCTTATCCAAAACATAGGAATTTTCCAGCACTCCAAAAGTTCTTTGGAATAAAAACACACTTTATTTCTTCATATTAAAATCCAAAGGCCAACAAACATATGTCTACGCGTTTCAAGCCCTTATTCACTCACCATCAGCCGGGTGTTCTTTTCCATGCACTGTAGATATACATAGGTGGGGATTCTGCTGAACAGGGGACTACAATTGAGCAAAGTGGGTGAGCTGATCTTCCATTTGTTTTTGTATTTTATAACTCTACCTGGGGAGGAATGGGAAAAAAACAAACAATTTTTTAAAATTTATTTGGCATTTTAAATGCACGCTTCACTTTACATATAAATAACGTTAATTATCATCTCATGGGGAGTACGATTACGGTGATAACAGATGTGTATGTGTATTTTTTATGTGTTGCTACTTTTGCACAATAAAAACAAAAAAATAGATTTTTTTTTGTTTGCCACATTCTAAGAGAGATAACTTGCTTATTTTTCTGGTGATGTAGTCATTTATGAACTTGTTTCTTTGGAACAGATCATATTTTTTTTAACAGGATCATCAGTTATTGACTATTTTGCACCACCACTGAGAATAAAGAGATAAAAGATCTGAAAAGGAGATACAAAAGAGCGAAAAAACATTTAAAAACAACAAACTAGTAACAAATCAGTCCAATATAAGAGACAGAGCTCTATGCCCTTAACAATATAACATATATTGCGACATTAAATAGCACAAATGGAGATAACAGAAGAGCAACATTACCAAAAAAAAGTCCATGTGGGTGCGTGGATCCCTATGCATATCTCCACATCACCGCAGATTCATCGGGGTAGTGTGTCAAACACTAAGGTCCGCTCTTAAATAGCTAGGTATTATCACATACAAAATCAGTACTTGGACAGTTGCCCGTTCTGTCTTTCATGGCTCACTGTGCAAGTCTTTCACTCTCCTCTTCTCCTGTCTACCTGCCTCTCTTCGTCACTGCGAACACTTTCCCGGAGAAAAGTGCAAACCTGACTTGGACCACAGCCAGCTTGTGGCCAAGTAACCATTTCCAGAAACCAAGCTGGAACTGGAATTCTGAAACTATGTCTCCCTGTAAGGTACCCGTAAGGGGTGCACGAACAGACACAGACAGTGTGAGGTCCTGACACTGGTCCCAACCCCTGTCCCTGCCTTTTGGGGTGCCCGACTCCTTAATAGGTCGGCCCCAACCAGAAGACTGAGCACTATACTGAATAGCATGAAGACGCAGACAAACAATATAAACACAATATGGGAACGTCAAGCAAGCCAAGTCGGTAACTATCGGGAACGCGGTACAAAGTCAGAAGGCAGAAGAATAAACGTGATCCAAGCAAAGTAAGGTAACCAGGGAGGCACAAAATTTAGAGTAGGTAATAACAGACAGAAAAGACCAGTATAACCAGCAAGGAGAGGACAGAAAAACCCCTTTAAAATACCTTTCCAGGGAAACAAAGGACAAAGGCAATAGGAGGAAGAAACGAAACCAGATAGGAAGGTAGAGTTTGTCAATCACCAGGATCAAGGAGCCAGTTAACCCGTGGGTGCTGGAAGATTCCGGGCCTAGACGTCGGCCCAGGAATCAATCAAGATAGCAGGGAAGAAAACCCAATTCACACTGTGAACACAAATGTAAACACTATGTCAAAAACCACGGCTTACTTCGCAACGGCCGTGGCCGCGACCAGAACTCAAAGCTGGGGTTCTTTCTGGCATGATCAATGACAGTACCCCCCCTTTATGAGGGCCACCGGACCTCACAGACCCCTATGTTTAGCAGAATGGACCTGGTGAACTCTTTCCTTTTCCACTTGGGGGCATTTTTTTGCAGATGAGACTCGGAGACGGACATATTTTGGTCTGGTTCGGCGGTTTTTACTAGGTTTTTTGATTTTTAGTTGGCCGTTTTTAGAGTCTTATGACTCCTAGCCCAGACTGTGCACAGTTGATTTAACGGCGGTTTCTATTTTAGTTTTATCACCTGCACTGGCAGAATACCTGAGGGGGAAAATCATCCTCACAGAAAAAGGGGAACATTTTCAGAAGAAGCAGAATATTGCTGAGTCGGCAGACAAAGACACTGGATTAGAAATCAAGGTTGCAACATGTTTTTACCGGAGAAGGAATATTTACGGGTTCCCAATATACTGATGCAAAGATTCGTTCCGGGGCAGACAAGTTGAGCTTTGCACCAGGAATGAGGTCTGTAGCAGCCATCATCAGGCCGGTGTGGAGACCAATTATCAGCAACGTCCCCATCACGACATATTGAATTCAAAATTACATTCTGACATATCATGAGCATTAATCACAGCACACACCAAGGGAGACCACATAGAATGAAAACACATGAGTCACTCCATTTGATAAACTCATGGTCCTCCAGTCGAAAACAGGATTATGGAGCGAGCCAAGGTAACCCAGAATAACCTCTGCAGCGAGTTTCTCCATGACAAAAAACGAAATTTTTTCTGTATCGAACTCCCAACATTCAAAAGGACCTCTGCGGTACAAAATTTTATTCTTCCCTTGGTTAGGGAGTTTAAATCTCACCTGAAACCCAAAAGGGAGAAAACAGAGGAACAAGTTCCAAACCCAAGGCTTTAGCAACAACCAACGATAAACTGGCAGCAGCACCCAATCAATCATGGCTTTACAGCAAGAGTCTTGGAACTAGAAACCAAGGTTACGGTACAAAAAACTTTTTATTACATTAGGAGGTACCTGTACATCCGAGTTACCTTCCTGGAAATCGCTCCGACTTTTGGGATATTACCTTGGGTGATTTGGGTCAAATTTCGGCCCAGTCTCTCGGGAAATTGGTCGGGTTTCCCACAATAGAGGCACAAAGCGTTCTCCAACCGGTGTCCCCCTCCTGGTGGCAGCAGATGCGAAACCCAAACACCAGGGGTTCTTCTCCAGAAAACTGAGGGGAAGATGGTGATGAAGGTGGAAGAGGAGAATTTTTTAAAGAAGGTAGAAGGAGGGTTGTATGGGAAAGTCTGCCCTGAGCTGAACAGTCGACCCCCCTTTTTTTTCCCCCTGCGTCTCCCCCTTAATCTTCTGTCAATAGACACAGCCAGAGTTATAAAGTCACTCAGCGTCTCGGGAGTTGGGTGACATGACCTTTAGCATCTTCTACCCCGCATCCGACAGCTCTTGTTGGAAAAGGGTCTTCAGAGGTTGTCCGACCACCCCAGTCAACGTGCACCATTGCGGAACTGGGAACAGTAATCTTCGCTGAGCGGTGGCCCTGCTGAATAGATAGCAAATGGGCCTCGGCCCATGCACCCGGTTAGGGTTATCATAAACCTGACCTAAAGCTAAAAAAAATTGGTCCACTGATCTCCACTCAGGGGCTTCAAAAGGGTATAGCTAATGCCCAATCCTGAGGTGGGCCCTGGAAGGAGAGACACAACTGCCACTCTTTCAGCCTCATGGGAAAATAATTGAAGCGACAAAAATAAACACAAAATTCCCTGAAGGTTCGGAACCTGTCAGGATTCCCATCAAAGCGGTCAGGTTAGAAGCATCTTAGATTTTTTAACGGACGTTAGGATCCACAAACATAGGGCAGGTAGGGACACGACGGGCAGAAAGTCCGGTCCCGGGTTAGTTATGGGGATCCAGACGCTGCAGACTTGATTAATAAGCCCCCGCCATGCCCCGAGCTGAGTTGCCAACTCGTCCAAGCGATCAGTGAACCAACAGGCCGTACTCATTTTTGAAAACGCCGTGAGAGTTGACTTGGGTATGGGCTGGTTTTAATGTAAGGGACCCGTCAAGGGGCGCACGAACAACACAGACAGTGTGGAAGGGCCCGGGCACTGGTCCCAACCCCTGTCCCTGCCTTTTGGAGTGCCCGACTCCTTAATAGGTCGGCCCCAACCAGAAGACTGAGCACTATACTGAATAGTGTGAAAACACAAGACGCAGACAAACGAATACAAAACACAATAAGGGAAAGTCAAGCAAACCAAGTCGGTAACTATCGGGAACGCAGTACAGAGTCAGAAGGCAGAAGAAAAAAAACGTGATCCAAGAAAAGTAAAAGGTAACCAGGAGGCACAGAATAGAGTAGGTAAGCAACAGACAGAAAAGGACCAGTATAACCAGCAAGAGAGGAGAGGAGACAGAAGAACCCTTAAATATCTTCCAGGAGCACTAAGGACAATGGCAATAGGAGGAAGAAACAGAAGACCAGATAGGAAGGTAGAGCTGTCAATCACCAGGATCAAGGAGCCAGGTTAACCCGTTTGGGGTGCTGGAGGATTTCCTGGCCCGGGGGTTTGACCAGGAATCAATCAAGATAGCGGGAAGAAAACCCAGTTCACACTAGTTTAACACAAATGTAAACACTATGTCAAAAACCACGGCTTACTTCGCAACGGCCGTGGCCGGCGACCAGAACTCAAAGCTGGGGTTCTTTCTGGCATGATCATGACACTCCCACTCTGACTCTCTCCCATGGAGCAAATGGCAGACCCCTCCTTTTAACTGTGTAATCTGCAGCCCCTCACCTCACACTGATTGGCTGCAGACGCATCATGCTGTCTCCCTCTGCCTTCTCAAACTGCTAGGTCAGTTAACCTCTTCCCAACTTACATTACCTTTACTCATGTTAACCATATAAAACCTGTACATAACATACCCACATATACACCCATATACATTTTTTCTTACATTTTTTCATGCAACTTTCACCTTATTTTTTTTACATAATTTTTTTAAAAATTTCCACCACAGGACTTGACAATTTAATCTTCTGATTGGTGATACAGTGCTTAAGTAGTCTACAATGTAGTCTGCCATTAACCACTTCGTGACTGGGCTGTTAACCCTTTTTGGATTGGCCTTATGAAGGCTTCCATGGCTACCATGTTACTGCTTCTATCACTTCCTGCCTGGGGGATAACAAGTACCAGTGTTAAAATAAAAAAAAGTTTTATAAATAAAAAAAATGAAAAAGTTCAAATCACCCCTCTTTTGCCATTTTACAAATTAAAAAAAGTCCCCAATGCCATCTTTTTTTGTCAATTCACATCCCTAGATAACTGAGATATCAAGAGATACGTCTCAAAATGGTCACAATAAAAATAACACTTCAGCCCGCAAAAAACGAGCCCTCACTCAGGTATATGGGTGGGAAACAAAAAAAGTTATTTGTTGCAGAAAATTGACCTGCAGCGCAAAGCTAAAAAAATAGTACTAAAACAACAAAAAATCTACACATTTTGTGTCACCAGAATTGTACCGACATGCAGATTACAGAGAATACATCATTTATACTGAAGAGGTAAGGCCATATAAAGAAAACCCCAGAAAAAATATCGCATGTACATTTTGTTCACTTTCCACCCCTCTTAGAATTGTTTGTGTTCGGTTTTCCAGTACGTTATATGGTATGGCCAATAGTGCCATTGAAAAGTAAATATAATTCTGCAAAAAACAAGCCCTCGTACAACTATGCAGACAGAAAAAAGAACAGTTTTGGCTTTTAGATGACAGTGAAAAAATCTAATGCAACAAAAATATGGCATTGTCAGGAAGGGGTTAAGCATAGATAATATCGAGGTCAAAGTAACAAGCAGGTAGGGTAGTCAAGTTGGACAACCAGAGAGCAGAACACAAAGAACGCAAAAAAAAACCCACTTTCTACTACCTTCTACAGCTCCCAAGTACTGGTGCAATATCAGACAGACTTCAGTGGGGTGGTCTGTAATGAGCAATTGGACAACAACAGGCCCATATACTTTTCTTCTGCCCTGTTGACTCAGAGATGCCTGAAATTTCCACACTCTGTGACAAATTTGTATATAATTGTGTGTATAGTTGTATAGGACTAGGTGAGCAAGGACTGTCCTCTACAAATTCTAAACTGTCTGAAAATTATTTGCCTTAAAGGGTTGTCTTACCATACTGTGCCAAAAGCAGCTGCAGATTAATGTTTCCTCCCAACTTCCTGGTCATACTGTGGGTGGTTCTATACAGAGATTAGCATATCAGCTCTGTATTCACAGCCATTCTAATTTTACTGACATGAGAGCAGGAGATGTTTACTTTGAGCTCTGAAGCTCTATAGATACCAAGTAATTAGTCTCCTTTGTTTGTTAGAAATTACACACTCCATTCTCAATCTGCTGGCAGTCCTGTGTGCCGACCAGTGGTGATGTCACTCCCTGCTCTCAGGTAATACAAAGAGCAGAGAGAGAAAGGGAGAGCAGGATGGGAACCAGAGAAACCTGTGTGCACTCAAAGTAGATACAACCTCTCTTATTTCCTCAACAAAGCAAAATAAACAAAACAATATATTTGGAAAAAGTCTTCCTTTTCCGTTCACTACATGTTGTAAGGTAATCTTTGTGGTGACATAACTCTGTGACAAATTTGTACGGTGTGTATAGTTGTATGGGACTAGGTGAGCAAAAACTGTATTCTACCAATTCTAAACTGTCTGAAAATGATTTGCCTTAAAGGGGTTATCTCACCATGCTGTTTCACTGAGTCAAAAGGAGTTATAGCAGTGGTTAGCATATAAGCTCCATACTCACAGCTATTCTAATTCTACTGACATGAGAGCAGGAGATGTTTACTTTGAGCTCTGAAGCTCTGTGCTCTATTTATAACAAGTAATTAGTCTCCTTTGTTTGCTAGAAATTACACACTCCGTTCTCAATCTGCTGCCAGTCCTGTGTGCCGACCAGTGGTGACGTCACTCCCTGCTCTAAGGTAATACAAAGAGCAAAGAGAGAAAGGGAGAGCAGGATGGGAAACCTGTGTGCACTCAAAGTAGATACAACCTCTCTTATTTCCTCAACAAAGCAAACTAAACAAAGCAATGCATTTAGAAAAAGTCTTCCTTTTCCATTCCCTACATGTTGTAAGCTAATCTTTGTAGTGAGAGAACCCCTTTAATTACAGTAGGAAGAGCAGCTCTGGAGCACAAACTGCTTGAGACACAAGTAAAATGCGGTTTTCATCTTGTTGTTATACACTGTTTCTGTTTCCATTACTGATCACGTTTGCAGTGTAAGTAGGTTGAACTTTTCAGCGTGTCAAAACATTGTTAAAGTTTGCAAAGTACAAGGCCATGCACTTTTAGAATCACTAACACATTCCGAGTATACCTTAATGTAAGTGGCCCTTAGTGAAGGTAAGAATAGATATCGATCACGCACTCAATCATCCAAGAAAAATACTTGAAACTAAACGTGAAGAGCATATGAATCTGTTACATCTCCACGTCCTGATATTCTGATGATTGGAATAGGATCCGTCATTTTCGCTCTCTGCGCTCCAGGAGTGATGAGGCAAGCAGTTTGAGTAAATTCTAATCAATAACATCTTCCTCTGGACAATATCGATCGCTCGACGCTCAAACCTTTAAATGAGCTTGTTTAATGTTGGTTCTGATTGACTTGCAAAACGATGTCACGGGCCATTAAGGCCTGGCATCGAATATCTATGGTTACTGAGGATAAAGATGGGATTATCTTCATGGACTGGTGCTTCAGAGAAAACCAGGGGACAATTACATGGTATCTACATCTGCTTCGCAGCAATGCATTGTACACTTAATACCATAAACATACAGATAGAGCGGCAGTTACCTCAATAGACTTATGTGGACAACCCAAATTATAGCCTCAAGAACTGGTGCTATCATCATTAGTACACATTTACACCGACCGGCTATTACGTTAAAACTACCTGAATGATATGGTGTTCTAACAGCAACGACATCCCATACGCAGCAAGCTGTGTGTCCTGAGGCCTTTCCATCATAGTCAGCAGGAACTTTTTCAGCAATTTGCCTTACGGTAGCTTTGCGGGTTTGGATAACCAGACCTGCCAGCCTCCACTCCCCCTGCAGAGATTTTTAGGTGTCCATGTTTCTGTGTGCTGACCTGTGGTGACATCACTCCCTGCTACCAGATAAGACAAACAGCAGAGAGAGCAGGGGAGAGCAAGTCGGTAACCAGGAGATGGAACCATAGGCATCATCATGTTCTCCCAATATTTGAAGCTTTAGATTGTAGGTTACAACAATACATCAGATCTATCTATCTATCTATCTATCTATCTATCTATCTATCTATCTATCTATCTATATATCTATCTATCTATCTATCTATCTATCTATCTATCTATCTATGTCAATGCTCCACACTCTTTCCAGTGTGTGGTGCATTAACCTTTTACTGTTCTCGGTCTTTCAAACTACACATCCAAACTGACCACCACCTGCCACCTCCACCTGAAAAATATTTCCAGAATCCACTCCTTTAATGATGCTGACTCTGCAAAAATGCTTGTTTATACCCTCTTCATCTTCCATCGCAGTTACTGCAAAATCCATCTCTTTGGCCTCCCTTCTAGCCTGGCTGATCCACCTCTAGCCATGTTACTCCTCGGTCTCTCTCGTATGCCAATCCCTACACTGCCTACCCATTGCCCAGCAAATTCAGGTCAAGCTACTAACCATGACCTACAAGGCTTTCCATAACCTGTCCCCCCATATATCTCCGCCTTAATCTCCAGATGGTTCCTTTCACACAACCTCCACTCCTAACAAGACCTTCTTTTCTGCTCTTCTTTTGTCAGCTCCTCAAACAACTGTCATCAAGACTTCTCCCGTGCTTCCCCCATACTCTGTAACTCATAAGTCCAACACATTAGACTGTCCTCCACCTTTACAATGCTCAAAAGCTACCTGAAAACCCAACTCTTTAGTAGCCTCCACCCTATGATACCCCGATGTCACTACTCCACCATACAAAGAGCTCTTTCCCTCCCCTACTGGCTCCCCCATTGCAGATTGTAATCTCTCGCGGGCACAATATCAGTTGGTTATTTAGTGTTATTATTTTATTTATCCTGGTCTTATATTATATATCTGAACCCCTTGGCTTCTACAGCGCCCTGGAATGAATGGCGCTATAATAAATAATATAATATCAGTATATCATGGCCAATGCGGGCACAAAACTTTGAATCCTTTATATATGTGGCTGGTAAAAATATCACCTTCTAATGCTCAAAAATGAATGCTATCCATCTGCCCTAGCTTCAGCCGGACTCCACTCTACTGGGAAGGCTTGCCTTTACATTTTGGGAGACTGCCATATGGCGGAGTAGCAAAGGTTGAAGATGTAGCATTTGTATTCAGACCTTAATGCCCAAGAGGCGTCTAATACATAAAAAGACATCAGAAATATAAATGTGTACCGAACCTCTTGCTACGTTTCTCCGTCTATGAACCTTTGCTGCCTAATTCCGACTACGAGCTAGCCCGACGATTTGGTACCTCGCTGCATCTCGGCTGCCTCCGCAAGCTAGTCGCGTCAGGGGTAGCGACCTGGTGAAATCCCGCCGCAGCAAGTCCATCCCGCTTTGCGGCGGGACCCACTTAGACTCCGCTCCCTGGCGTGGCTTCTACCATCGCTTGCAGGGGTCCGGGGGATCAACTACCTGCTCACCTGCCGTAACACTGACATGAAATAGGAATAAACCTTCCCTGTTTTAGATCAATTAGGAACCAAAAATATTTATATTTTCCAAATGCCAGAATAATGAGAGAGAATTTTTAAGGCGTTTTTGTTACTTTCTGCAAAATCAAAAGTTTTCATGCACCAGGATTACTCTGCCTTTAAACAATTTGGGGCAGCCCATATGATGAGGTCATGATTTTGGAAGCTTCTGATAGGTTTATTGGCAAAATCTGAGTTAATTAGAGACAAATCTGTGGATGTATTTTAAAGCATACCAGAAACACACTGATTCTGTGTGTAACATCATGGGAAAGTCTAAAGAAATCAGCCATGATATCAGAACGAGAACTGTGGACTTGCACAAGTCTGGTTCATCCTTAAGGACACTATATAATGACACTGTAGTATTCACTTTATGAGGACAGTGTTGTAGAACACTTTATAAGGACCTTGTGGTAGGACACTTTATAAGGGCACTGTGGAGGGACACTGTATAGAGACACTGTAGTAGTCACTTTATAAGGACAGTGTAGCAGGACACTTTATAAGGACAACATGGTAGGACACTGTATAAGGACACATTGATAGGACACTTTATTAGTGCACTGTGGTAGGACACTTTATAAGAGCACTGTGGTAGGACACTGTATAAGGGCAATGTGGTAGGACACTGTATAAGGACACATTGATAGGACACTATGTAAGTGCACTGTGGTAGGACACTGTGTAAGGGCACTATGGTAAGACACTGTATAAGGGCACTGTGGTAGGACACTGTATAAGGACATTGTTGTAGGACAATGTATAAGGACATTGTGGTAGGAGCCTGTATACGGACACTTTATAAGAGCACTGTGGTAGGACACTGTATAAGGACACTGTGGTAGGACAATGTATAAGGACACTGAGGTAGGACACTGTATAAGGACACTTTATAAGAGCACTGTGGTAGGACACTGTATAAGGACACTGTGGTAGGACACTTTATAAGGGCACTGTAGTAGGGCATTGTATAAGGGCACTTGGGTAGGACACTTTACAAGGGCAGTTGTAGGACAATGTATAATTACACAATAGTAGGACACTGTATAAAGACACTTTATAAGGACACCGTGGTATGACATTGTATAAGGTACCGTAGTAGGACACTGAATAAGGACACTTTATAAGGGCACTGTTGTAGGACACTGTATAAGGGCATTTTGGTAGGACACTTTATAAGGGCATTTTGGTAGGACACTTTATAAGGGCACCGTGATAGGACACTGTATAAGGACACTGTACAATTAAACTGTGGTATGACATTGTATAAGGTACCATGGTAGGACACTTTCTGTGCCACACGCTGTTCACTCACTATTCTTCTTGCTGTTGGACAGTATGTGACACAGGAAGTGAAGAGCAGTTGCTTCTTACAAAATGGCAGCGGCAGGGAACCAGGAGGTAAAAAGGCTTTTTTATTTCATTTTTCCTTTACTCTTGTCCCATTTAATTTTCATTTTAAAAAACGTAAGCACCCCGATAAAATGCTGAAAGGCATGTGAAGACCAGAGGCATTGCTGTGAGGGTGCAGAGGGAACTGTTGCACTTAGGCCTTGGTGCCCTGGTGGTCAAAGATGGTTGTGTTATAAATGGTACGTGGGCGCTTATGTTACACATTTTGCATCACTGCATCTAGCACTGATGGTCAAAATGAGAAATATGGCCACCCCCCAATGCAAAGGCTTGCAACCCATGACTTTCCAGCTGTTGCAAGCCACTATTAGGATAAGAAGGCAGTTATAGTTTTGCAAAAAAACCCAAACATTTTGAAGTTCTTCTTTAACCTGTGCCTCTGACTATTGGTGTTTAGGGATGAGTGATATTATCAGCAAAAGTTGAAATCGGCACGGTTTTTAGACTTATCAGAAATTCCCGATCACGCTATATTTTAGGTGACAATCTTACAGATAATCTATTACTATCGCGCCATTTTCAGCGTTTCCTGTCATTTTCGGCCAGCCAATCAGCTCCGAGGATAGAGGGGGGTGAGGAGGATTACAACGTCACCACTTTGCGGTGTATGGATCTCATTGGCAGCAAAAATCACCTGACCTCGTTTTATCTATGCAGCTGCATTTCCTGTTTGAGCTCATTCTCCGTCTATGCCACTTCACAGCAGGACGTCTCAGCGATTAAACCAATTGCTGTTCTAACAGCTCTGAGAAATAGTCTCTTCTAATACAAGAAACCATCCATCTACCTACAGCTTAGAATAGAGTTAGATTAGAGAATTTCACTTCTTATTTAGTTAGAGAAAGTTTTAAGGATATCTACTGGTGGGGCAGCCGCAGGGCTGCAGGGGGAGGGGGGGGGCAGCAGGAGGAGAGGCATTTGAAAGGAAGATATTTTGCAGATCAGTGTCCTCTGTGATCTTCAATTGAAAAAGATTTGTTTTTTACCACTTTTTTGGCCAGCAGACCTCTGCTAGCAGTTGAAATTGTCCCTGTGTTTTAGGTTCTATTGCAATTACTGTGTGTCAGTGTTCCCAAAAACCGGCATAACTCATTCCTATAACATTTAAATAGTTTTATTGAAGTCCATGCGTTTGTTTGGCGCATATAGTTCAGTTGTACGCATATTGTGTTTTATTTATTTCCTAGTAAATTGCGCCTGTAGTCAGTGGTGCGAAGGCCGCCATATTAATCCATATAACATTTAAATACTCTTATTGCAGTCCGCGCATCTGTTTGGCGCATAAAGCTCAGTGGTACACATATTGTGTTATACATATTTGATAGTAAATTACGCCTGTAGTCAGTGATGCGAAGGCCGCCATATTAATCCATATAACATTTACTTACTCCTTTTTCCGGCACCTTTTAATCTGTGGGTCATGTAGGTTTAAGGGTCATGCTGCGTTCCAAGACAAGGATAGTCAATGTCCAGTTCAAGTAAAATGATGGTTCAAATCATACTGCCTTCTGGTACTTTTTAATTTGTGGGTCATGCAGGTTTAAGGGTCAGGCTGTGGTACAAGTGAGGGATAGTGAATGGTCTGTGACTTTTTTTCTGTGACTCTTGTTGCCTAAGTGTGTTGCCTAAGATGTAGCACGTATCCATTTGACTGTTGTGGATGTTAATTCCAGCTTCTCCAGCCCTGTTTGGGTGTAAGAATGAAGGTGATGTTCCTCTCCCACAGACTTTAATGGTCATCGGCGATAATCTGTTATCGACTATCGGAAATCGTCTTGATAATTGTCGATATCGACTATCGATCCGATGACGATAGTTGACACAATCGCTCATCACTATTGGTGTTGTCACCAATAGAGGTCTACACAGTCCTGTGCTGGGGTCCATAAAACAATCGCATGACTGCAAACGCCATTAATATCCAGCTATAAATACACCAGACACATCTTTTTGCAATTATACATGAAAAATGTCTGAAATTGGATTTCTTCTATTAGGGCTCCTCTACGTGTTAATGAACTGCTTAATTTGGATATTTTGTCTAATGCATGTGATAATTAATTTTAAAATAACCTGTCCTTGTATGCGGTCCAATTAGAAAGCGCACATTTAAGATAAGGTAAATTATTCATTCAAGACTCCTCAAATAATTTACTTTGTAAATTCATTTTTAATTATAGAAATGTTTCCTTTCTGATAATTTTTTTTTTACATTTTTTTACGAGGCAGGTAATTCCAGAGCTGAATCTTAATGAGAAGATGTAGGTCAGGAAGCTGCAGGGGATCGGGATTTCAGCAGTTAGGTAAAAATAAGTGATCAAATCGGGGTGATATGATGCTCGGCTTGCTTATACTGTGTGATGTGTGGGTTTAGTGGAACTGTAATTTGGTTTTAAATCCTGCAATTTAAGATGATATGTACAGATGTCACAGTCAATTGCGTTATTTTTTAATTTATTTTTTTTACAGTAGATCATTTTAGCTTTGACTTAAATAGGAATTCCCAGGGAGCGAAGTCTAAGGAGCCTCCCGGTTTTCACCAGAGCCCGTCGCAAGGCAGGTTGGGCTTGTGTGGCGGGAGACCCCCAGGTCGCTACCCCTGACTTGGATGCAGTGGCGGCCGGGGTATGCGTGGTATGGAATCATCTATCAAGAGCGTAGTTGGGGACAGGCTGAGAGAGGTCAGGGCAGGCAACATAGACAATAGCGACAGGCAGTGGGTCTGCTACATGGAACAGATTATAGGAACAGCAAATCACTCCCTGACAAAAACCAACAATCTGGTGGTCAGGGTGTAAACTCAAGATATAGTGGTTAGTGCGCAGCAGATAATCAATTGGCCTTTTAAATTTTACAGAGCCAGCACGCGCACGGACTAGGGAGCAGGAAAGCACACACCGAAAAACAGCAGAGAAGCCCAGGGAAGCAGTAGCGGGGAGAGGTAAGTAAGATGCAGCAGAGGCACAGAGGACAAGGGCAAGTCCTTGACCTGGCATGGGGGCCGTGTCGTGACTCGTGACAGATGGTATATCAATAGGATATGCCATCAAGTCTGATAGGTGCGGTTCGGATAGAGGGATCCTTTTTAGGTAAGACACTGTATAAGGGCACTGTGGTAGGACACTGTATAAGGGCACTGTGGTAGGACACTGCATAAGGACACTGTATAAGGGCACTATGGTAAGACACTGTATAAGGGCACTGTGGTAGGACACTGTATAAGGGCACTGTGGTAGGACACTGTATAAGGACACTGTATAAGGACACTGTATAAGGGCACTATGGTAAGACACTGTATAAGGGCACTGTTGTAGGACACTGTATAAGGGCACTGTTGTAGGACACTGTATAAGGGCACTGTATAAGGACACTTTGGTAGGACACTTTATAAGGGCACCGTGATAGGACACTTTCAGTTGCGCCACGCATGCTTTAAACAGTTTGGAGGGGGTTCTATCCAACTTGCATGTGATTCCCTGGAGGCACTGGCTAGAAGGGAAGACCCGGTGCGGCAGGTCTCTACATTCTATAGAACTATCCTGGGCTGCCAACCGTCCCCTCTGAGAAGGTCCTTTGACAGGTGGACGGAGGATATCCCTGGGTTGGAAGCTCATCATATGGAGGAGCTGGCTTCCACGTGGCGAGCCACAGTGATTAGTGCTAGAGATCAGCTAATACAGAATAAGTGGTTGCATAGAGTTTATTATACACCGTCCAGGCTGGCCCGTATGGGTAAACTGCCTACCCCGGAATGCACAAGATGTGGTTATGCGAGGGGCTCCTTTTTCCATGTGATTTGGGAATGTCCTGTTATTAGGGCCTTTTGGTCCAGTGTCCATAGGTTTATGAATGAGAAGTTGGGTTTTCCGGGGGTTTGCGCTCCAGAGAATAGTCTCCTTGGCCTGGTAGAAGACTTAATTCAGACTAAGTATGAAAGACAGTTATACAGATTACTGATGTTTTATGCCAGAAAGACTATTCTGTTAAATTGGAAGCCTCCGAAAGCCCCGTCTTTACGCCACTGGAAGCAAATTGTTAATGGAGATTTGTCATTATACAGGCTTACTTTTGAGGCCAGGGGTGTCCCGGACAGGTTCATGGACATTTGGGGCCTTTGGCTCGCCTCTCAGTCCTGTTAGGTACTAGACTCTTGAGTGCGTGTTGGAGCGCAGGTGGTGGGATGTAATTGTAATCAGGAGCTACTGACTCGGCTGCTAGATTAATTGAATGAATGGTGTGAATGGGGGTGAATGTTTTCTTATCCTGCTTGAATAATGTATTTGCTTTATTACATTTGATGACGTTGGAATCTGTACGAATTGTAGGAATTGTTTTTCTGTCTATAAGGATAGGTTGTGATACCTCATGTAATGCAAATTTTGGAAGGTTTGAATGTTATCGATGGATGGTTGTAATCAGGTTTCTAATTTGTTTTGTAAAAATAAAAATTTCTTCTTAAAATAAACACTTTTAAAAAAAAAGTCTGATAGATGCCGGTCCTACTTCAGGGACCCACACCGATCTCAGGAATGGGCCCTGGAAGTGTAAGCCCATGTTCTGAGTACAGGTGCAAGGTGTGTTCAGCTAAATTCGTAACTCCCATAGGACAGGATAGAGAGCTGTGTGCAAGTGCAGCCGACTTTCTGTTCTTAACCAAAACTTTTGGATGCCAGTTCCTAAGATAGATGCAGGTCCCAGATTTGGGACTCACACCTACCAGACTTTGATGGCATATCCTATCAATATGCCATTTAAAGGTGTATTCCCATCTACTTTGGTCGTAGAGAGCAGAGAGATGGCCGAGCATGCAAGGCGACACTCTTTCTGTTCACATATATGGAATATCCAAATACAAATTTGCAAGTGTACTCAATTGGCAAGCTGTATTCGAAACTCCCACTGAAATTAACAGAAATCCAAGCATGCACGACCACCTGTCCATTCCCTGTGGTTACAACTGAAAGTCATGCAATTCAGATGGTAGCCCACCAGCCCAACCATGACTTATACTTTAATGCCCCTTGACCTGGAATGGGTTTTATTCCCCAGAATCCCCCTTCTCAAAGCTTAGTGCTGACTATTACTTTCTGAATTACTGAACATGCCATCTGAGCAGCATTTGTATCTGAACAGTCGCACTGTAGTCAAGGAGAGCTACCAACATCTTATTTAGGGGTTCCGAAATGTTACTTATATTCTAAAGGGCTCTTGGGAAATAGGTTACCCATTTTACATCTTATTTAATCAGAATTTTCAAAAAACTATGTCAATTAATTTCATACATATCTTTATAGGAGTTGGAGCTCCATGTATCTGACAGAGGGGTGAATCATTTGCTACTGTTCACATAGCAATTATGAAGACAAATTCTGCCTGTTGCAGGCTGCACTAGGGGGAGCTTTCTGTATACATGTTGTACAGCTTGCATTGAACTCAGCAGAAGTAGTTTAAGTCTGTAAGCTTTGTTCTTAGTGCTCATGGAGATGCAACTATTTTGGAATGCAGGAACTGAAGCAATGGGCCCTTATAGTTTTCCTATACAGGAGTCCTCTTCTCTTTGATGGCATATATACATATGTACATACAGTCATATGAAAAAGTTTGTGCACCCCTATTAATCTTAATAATTTTTAGTTCTAAATATTTGGGTGTTTGCAATAGCCATTTCAATTTCATATATCTAATAACTGATGGACACAGTAATATTACAGGTTTGAAATGAGGTTTGTTGTACTAACACAAAATGTGCAATATGCCTTAAACCAAATTTTGACTGGTGCAAAAATTTGGGTACCCTTATCATTTTATTGATTTGAATACTCCTAACTACTTTTTCTGACTTTCTGAAGCACAGCATTGGTTTTGTAAGCTCACTGAGCTTTGAACTTCATAGCCAGGTGTATCCAATGATGAGAAAAGGTATTTAAGGTGGCCAATTGCAAGTTGTTCTCCTATTTGAATCTCCTGTGAAGAGTGGCATCATGGGCTCCTCAAAACAACTCTCAAATGATCTGAAAACAAAGATTGTTCAACAAAGTTGTTCAGGGGAAGGATACAAAAAGTTGTCTCAGAGATTTAACCTGTCAGTTTCCACTGTGAGGAACATAGTAAGGAAATGGAAGACCACAGGGACAGTTCTTGTTAAGCCCAGAAGTGGCAGGCCAAGAAAAATGAGAATGGTGAGAACAGTCAAGGACAATCCACAGACCACCTCTAAAGAGCTGCAGCATCATCTTGCTGCAGATGGTGTCACTGTGCATCGGTCAACAATACAGCACACTTTGCACAAGGAGAAGCTGTATGGGAGAGTGATGCGAAAGAAGCCGTTTCTGAAAGCACGCCACAAACAGTCGCCTGAGGTATGCAAAAGCACATTTGGACAAGCCAGCTTCATTTTGGAAGAAGGTCCTGTGGACTGATGAAACAAAGATTGAGTTGTTTGGTCATACAAAAAGGCGTTATGCATGGCGTCCCAAAAACACAGCATTCCAAGAAAAACACTTGCTACCCACTGTAAAATTAGGTGGAGGTTCCATCATGCTTTGGGGCTGTGTGGCCAATGCCGGCAAACGGGAATCTTGTTAGAGTTGAGGGTCGCATGGATTCAACTCAGTATCAGCAGATTCTTCAGAATAATGTACAGAATTTGAAGTTACGTCGGGGATGGATATTTCAGCAAGACAATGATCCCAAACACAGCTCCAAATCTACTCAGGCATTCATGCAGAGGAACAATTACAATGTTCTGGAATGGCCATCCCAGTCCCCAGACCTGAATATCATTGAACATCTGTGGGATACTTTGAAGCGGGCTGTCCATGCTCGGCGACCATCAAACTTAACTGAACTTGAATTGTTTTGTAAAGAGGAATGGTCAAAAATACCTTTATCCAGGATACAGGAACTAATTAAAAGCTACAGGAAGTGACTAGAGGCTGTTATTTTTGCAAAAGGAGGATCTACTAAATATTAATGTCACTTTTCTGTTGGGGTGCCCATACTTTTGCACCGGTCAAATTTTGGTTTAATGCATATTGCACATTTTGTGTTAGTACAATAAACCTCATTTCAATCCGGAAATATTACTGTGTCCATCAGTTATTAGATATATCAAATTGAAATGGCTGTTGCAAACACCCAAATATTTAGAACTAAAAATTATTAAGATTAATAGGGGTGCCCAAACTTTTTCATATGACTGTATATATATATATATATATATATATATATATATATATATATATATATATATATATATATATATATATATATATATATATATATATATATATATATATATATATATATATATATTTACTGTGCCTTTTGGATTCCTGTGTATATTGCTGTGCATATAGTGTAATAGTGGAAAACTACATTAGATAATGTGATTATTTTGGGCCTTTGATTGATGTGTAATATAGGCATTTGTAGTCACTAACTATAAATTTAAAATTTTATTTGTTTTTAATAAAATTAGTTTTAATTGTAAATATGAATAAAACTAATCTTCTAATTTTCCATAAATACCCTTGATAAGGTCTCTGGACCGGAAACATTGGGGAGATGCTTTATAACTAACAAATTTTGTGATGTATTTTCGTAAATCTTTGATTGTGTGCCGGGGACAAAAGTTTTGGGAAAAAATTAGAGTTTTTTTTGCATATTTGGATCTGCCTTTTTAGACATTTCCAGGAGGCACACGCTGGAAATGTAACATCTTTCTCTTATTGCGGCATAGAAAGGGTGGTCTTTTTGCGAGGGGGGATCTGAAGAAAGGAATCAGGTGGATTATAATTGGGACTAGAACCCTCGGGGTCTCAATTTAAACACGATGTTCAGATGTATTGTTTTTTTTCTGCAATATTATTAGATAGTGTTGTGTGATTCACCTGTTCCAACCTGTTCATTGTTATTTTTGATACTTGTGTATGGCCGCTTCCTTCCTGCCGGTGAGGGGGCGATTGCAGGTGGGGGGCGTTTTTTAAAAGGGTTTTTTTTGGGGTTTTAAACGATACAAAAATTTTTTAATCTTTCGGGCCGCATGGGGTCTTTTTTCACCCATGTTCATGATGTATGAGCGTGTTTTTTCGGTTCCGGAGGGAAGTGGACCCACGGGACCACCAACGAGGGTTGTAAGCCGCGGGGAAAGGGAAATTTAAATTTGGGTCCGGTTTTCACAGGCCCCCAAAAAAGCGGGATGGACTTGCTGCGGGGGGGGGTTCTACCGGTCGTTACCCCTGACGTGTTTGTGGCGGGTGGCACCCGAATTTAAGCGTGGTGCAAAATCGTCAGGCGGCTCGTAGTCGGGGCGGGCAGAAGGTCAGGGCAGGAGCTATGGTGTGGTCGTGGACAGGCAGAAGTCAGGGCGGGGCAGAGATTCGTGGTCAAGAGACGGAAGCGAGGTACGGTCCGGTAGTCAGGACGGGGCAATGGGACGCTTTTAAATAGGCAAGGCAAAAAGACCCGGCAGGGAGGGGCGGAAGGCCCAGGTGAAATAGAGGCGGCCCCGGCAATTACCCAATTTACCGGTGCACTGCCCTTTAAATCTCACAGGCGGCGCGCGGCTTGATCACAGGGGCGTGCACCGGACGCAGGGACTGGGGGGGAACAGAGCGGGGCGGGTGAGTACCGCGCGCCGGAGGGCAAAGTGCGCCCGCCCCGACACCCGGGCAGCGGCAGGGGCTCGTCCGGGGACGGGGCAAGTGGGCGGCGCCCGCGGGTGCGGGCGCGGTCGCAAATACCCCCCTTAGCCCCCCCCTTCTTCCTGGCCTGGAGGAATTCTCCCAAAACTCACGGCCCACGATCTCCCCTCAGGCCAAACCCTTTCCCAGCGATAGGAAATGTCCTTCCATTGATGGTTTTGTTTAGGATCTCATTTACAGTAAAGATTTTGGGGCCCCCGCTTCAGAAGATGGGGTTGACCCTTTGGGGGAAAAAAAAACGGTTCAGGACCCAGGCTTCAACAAGGGGACAGGGAAAGGGGATTTGGGAATAGGGCATTGTGGGCGGGACCCGGGTTTGTAGGCAGCCGGGTTGATGCGAGCGAGAAATTAAAATGGCCCTAGTACCGGGGCCCCCAATTTGTAGGAGGGGATCTTCAGCCGGATATATCTGGCCGATAGCCAGACCTTGTCCCAGTCGAAAACAATGGGGGGGGGTCTTCTTTTCTTGTCCGCTTGGACCTTTCATGCGTTGCGGATGCATGTGCAGAGCGGGGCCGTCGTTTAAAACGGACTCATATCTTGGGCAAAATTTTCCCGTCCCGGCCTTCCGTGGTGGAGACAAGGGTAATGGGGGGGGGGGGGTGCTGGCCCATGTGATGAAAAATGGCGAGGTACCAGGGATTCTGACTCGGAGTTATGGAAAAACTCCGACCAAAAGAAGCAAGCTGGCCCCGTCATCCTGTCGACCCGAGAAAAAATGTCGTAAATAGCCCCCCAGGATTGTTTGATTCTCTACTTGGCCGTTCGTCTGGGGTGGTAGGCGGAAAGGAAATCGGGTTCCCCTGCAACGAGAGCAGGGGCCCGCCAAACCTCGACAAAAATTTGGGACCCCCGCCCGAGCAATTGTGCGGAAGTCCTGTGGCGGAAGATGTGAAAAAATGGTGGCCAATGGGGGGCAGACGGCAGCCTGGAAACGGGAAAAAGTGCCCCCATCTTCGAAAAACGGTCCGCGACACCCAGTGCCCCGTGTTGCCCGAAGAGGGAGGCGACGTGACGAAATCCATTGCCACATGGCCCAAGGGGGCCCCTGGGGTGGGCAGAGGGGGAGAAACCCCCACGGGTTTGTGGCAGGGTTTGTTACGGACAAGAAACCGGACTTCCGAAATCCTTGTGTCCTAGAAAGCTCTGGCCACCAGTAAAAACGAGAGATTAGGAGGGGGGTTTGCGTGCTTGGGGACCGCACAAGGAACAGTGTCCTCATTAAAAATTTCCTGTGGAGCGCGGACGGACATAAGTCTTCCTGGGGGAAACCTTTGGGAAATTACTGGGCCCCGGAGTCAGGCGTTGGGGGAATTTATTGGGGGTTCCTAAAACCCAACACTTGGAGAACGGGGGGGGGAGCGCTCGGCCCTCCCGTTCTTCTCTCCCCGGCAAAAAATTGTATTTGGAATTGAAGCGCAAAAGGAAGAATGGGGACCCCCCTGTTGCGGGGGGTTGGGCGTTGGGCCGATTGGGGGTTTTGAGATTTTATGGTCGGATTTAAAGGGATGGGATAGGTGCCCCTTTCCCCAAAAGTTTAACGCCATCTTCTGGGTAGTTGAGAAGCCAGAATCCCGGTTTTGATGGTGTAATTTCCTCCGCAGGGGAGGAAAGTCTTGGGAAGAAGCACAGGGGGACCATTTCCCTTTGGGCCCTTTGCGTAAGAATTGCGCCAGCCCGACCGGGGGGCACCCACCTCAAAAAGAATGGCTTCTCGGAATGGGTTTGGTTTAGGATGGGCCGGGCGAAAGGTCCCTTTGTTGGGGAAAAAATGTTTTCGGCCTCGGGGGACTGCCCAGGATTGGGTTTTTCTTGGTAAGTGCAAGTTGGTGCCACCAAAGGTAGAATAATGAGGATAAAAAGCGATAGTAATTGAGAAGCAGGAACGTTGTAAGTGTAGGCCCACGGCCGTGGCCCCTGCAAGGGCAGCCCAAAAACTTGGCAAAAGGGTCCATCTGTAACCGCGGTCCCAGATGACGTAACCAAAGGGGGGAGGGTGGTTTTGGTGGAAAAAAGAAATTCTCTAATTTAGGTAGGGTGGTTGGCCATAGCCGCCAAAAAAGGGGGCTGAGAGCGATGAGTTCCCCATCGGGAGGGGGAACACCCGAATGCGTTAGGTAGACCATGACAAAGTGTAAAGGAGATCCGGAAGTATCGTTCACAAATTCTTGGAAGATGTGGGGCATTGCACAGGGCCGGGGCATGAGAGATATTCAAAGTGTCCACCCGTGTGTTAAAAGCAGTCTTCCCCCATCCCCCCCTCCGAATGGGGTGGGGTTGTAGGCCCCCCGCGGTCAAAAATTGGAGAAAATTTTTTGCTCCGTGAAGCCGGTCAAAACAGTTCCGTGATCAGCAGCAAGGGATAGGGTTTTTTACCCTGATTTTGTTTTAAAGGCCCCGATATCGAACGGGCCAAAATAGAGAGCCATCTTTTTCTGCCAAAAAAAAATTTCCCCCCCGGGGGGGAGGATTTGCGTATAAAGCGCTTCTAGGTTTTTCCCAATGTAGGGGCGACATTTGGGCCCGGGTCTCCGGTACCGCAGTGGGTAAACCCCCCCCTGGAGGACTGGTTCCGGGTAGATCGGGTTTTGGGCGTCATGGGCATTTAGGCAGAGGATTCGCCCGTTTCCGAGAAGACGGCTGAATCTCGGTATTCCGTAGGCAACTGGCAGAGGGGCCCGGAAGCGGTTGGGAAAAGGGAAAGGAGCGCACCGGGCGAGGTGCCCCCAGACAAGAGTTCCCGCAGTCAGGTCCCCCGCGCACGACTCGTCTGTCTACATTTTAAACTAGGGGCATGGCGCTGCAGCCCGGAAGGCCCCCAAAAGGATGCAGAGGAAGACCCAGACGTACGTAGGGGAGATTTCTCCCTTTTGCAGGGCGCCCCCTGGAGGGGGAGGTTGGGCCTGTAGGATGGCGTCTCCCAAACAGCTCCCCTGGAGGGGTATCACCAAGGTTCTCCAGACTAACCCCCAGGAAATGGGGAAGGGATACAAGGGGGGCGTGGTAAAATTCCCGGGGGGGGAACCCGGGGTCCGGAAAGCAGGAGCCTTTGGAATTTCAAGACCGAGTGTCCTGATCTCCCCGGCTGCGGCTGGGGAGGAAGAAATTTTCCCTAGGGATGCCTCCCCCAAAATAGCCAAAGGGGCGGGGTTTCCCCGGACGTTGGGGGGAAGGGACAGTCTCCCAAAAAATTTTCCGGACTGGCGCGTCGCACGCTTCTGTGCACGCCAAGGGATAATTCCTGCTCAGAAATGTGGACTTGATCCACTGCTGGGTTCCCCCTCAGATGGTAGAGGAAGCGGGAGTGGAGGGTTGGAAAACCGGGCCGGGTGGCAGACGGCGGGGTCACGCCAGGTCGCGATTTGGGGGAGTTTCTTGCCCTCGTGAAGCGCCGTCTGGGGTGGTAGGGGATTAAATTGCTTAAAGAGGATGGCAAATCTTTGCGGCAAAAGGGGGTCCCTTTTACTGTGGAAAGCCTTTATTAAGGGGGCGCGAGGGCGGCGTCATTCCCGGAAGCTCTGTGCCAGGGCGCGAAACTGTACTGGTACTCTCCGACTGAAGTTTCTCCCTGGCAAAGGGTTGATGGTTGCGAAGATGCTGGGCTGGCTCTCGAAGGGCCTGCGGAATTCAGTGAGGAAAAGGGTGCAGTCCGCAGTCACAGGTTTGTCTGTCCATAGAGGTTTTAGCCCAGGCCCCGGGGGCCCTTCGGCAACAGGCTGCCACAAAAGCCACTTGGAACTTTTGACAGGAATTGGTACCCATTAACTCAATTTGCGGTGCACTGGGTGAGGAAACCCCTGAGAGCTTGGTCACCCCAAATTTGGCAGGCAGCGACAAAACGGAATTGGGTCCCAAAAAGGGAGCCGTGGCATGCTGGGCGGAAAGGAGGAGGTGGAGGTGCTGGGGCGGTGGAGCGCTGCACCTGGGGGTAACTGATCCAGTGTTGCCCTGCTGGGCCTTTTCTGAGACTGTCGGGCCAACGCAGGGGGTCCGCCACAATGGGCGCGGTACCCTTTGGGGGTTCCCTGGCCCGGTCTTTGTTCGGTTGGACGCGGAGTGGTCCCTGGGCCCCAAAGGATGGTGTAAGCCCCGCCAGGGAACGGAATCTAAGTAGGTCCCGGTTTTCACCAGGCCCGCCGAAAAAAAAAGCGGGATGGGGCTTGCTGCGGCGGGGGTCTACGGTGTTACCCCTAGTGACTTGTGGCGGGTGGCAGCCCCAAAATATAGCGTGGGGCAAAATTGTAGGGCAGGTGTGGGGGTCAGGCAGAAGGAGGGGAGGCGCTATGGGTTTGTGGTGTGGACAGGCAGAGGCAGGGCAGGCGGAGGATTGGGTCAAGAGGACGGAAGCAAGGGACGGTACAGGTAGTAGGAGAGACAATGGGAACGCTTTCTCAATAGGCAAGGCACTAAAGATCCGGCGGGAGGGGCGGAAGGGCCCCGGGGAAATGAGGCAGTGCCCCCAATTACCCAATTACGGCCCCACTGCCCTTTTAAAACTCCAGAAAGGGGGGCGCGCGCGCTTGATACGGGAGCGCGCACCCGGGAAACGGTACTGCAGGGCACAGGAGCGGGCCGGGTGGTACCCCGCGGGAGGGCGAGGCGCCCGACACCCCCGGGGAGCGGGGGGCACTCGTCCCGGGGGGCCCGGGGGAGAGCTCGGCGTGCCGCGGAGGAAAGGGCGCGGGCCGGTCGCAACAGCTGTTGTATTTGCGTGTATGTGCTGGGTTTATAGACATTTTTTTAATGGTTATAATAAATACTTTGTATATTTTAACTGATCTGAAGTGGTGTTATTTTTTATGGGCTAGGTAATCCCGGTCATTCCTTTTGATTTATTTGGTCCAAAGTCCTAGCTAACTTAAATTTTACTTTGGGTTTAAGTGATGTCCTACAAAAAGATTTTTCAGTGCGGTTTTTCAACCCATTCAGAAAAAACCCTTGAAAAAAATTCCCCAAAAACCCCGGTGGTCATCAGCAGTAAAAAAAGCCCTTTGGGATAACCCTCAAAAGTTAATCTCCCCACCTATTTAGGAAATTTGGGGTGTAGATGCGGGGGGGTGGGGGGCCCGTTCATAAGGTGTGTTGGGGGCTAGGGGGGAGTGGGTGTTCATCAAAGGTTTGTTGGTGGGTGGGGGGGGCCGTTCTCAAGGTTGTTTGTGGGTGGAGGCTGGAGTGTCCCGTTTTAAGGTGTGTTGGTGGGCTGGAAACTGGGGTGGCCCGTTCTAAGGTGTGTTTGGGGGGCTGGAGGTGGAGTGGCCTGTTCATCAAGGTGTGCTAGATGTGGAGGGGATGCCTGCACTCAAGGTTGGTGGTGGGTAGAGGGGGGGCTTGCTCATCAAGGTGTGTGGTGGGTGAGGCTGGAGTGACCCTTTTTCAAGGTGTGTGGTGGGTAGGGCTGGAGTGGCCTGTTCTTTAAGGTGTGTTTGGGGGCTGGGGCTGGGTGGCCCGTTCTCAAGGGGTTGTTGGTGGGTGGGGTGGAGTGGCCGTTCTTTAAGGTTGTGGGTGGTGGAGGGGGGTGGAGTGGTGTTCATCAAGGTTGTTGGTGGGTGGAGTGCCTGCACTTTAAGGTTTTGGGTTGGGGGGTGAGGTGGGGTGGTTTTTCAAGGTGGCTGGGGGGGGCTAAAAAGGGGGAGTGGGCCCGTTCATCAAGGTGTGCTGGTGGGCTGGGCTGGGTGGCCCGTTATAAGGGTGTTGGGGGGCCTAGAGGTGGAGTGGCCTTTTCAAGGGTGTGGTGGGTAGGGCTGGGGGGCCTGTTCATCAAGGTGTTTGTGGGCTAGGGGAAAATGGCCCCGGGTTTATTAAAGGTTTGTTTTGGGAAGAAAAGGGGTAGTGGCCTGCATCAAAAGGGGTGTTGTGGGGCTAAGGGTTTGGGGTCCCCCTTTTCAAAGGTTTTTACTGGGGGGTTTGAGGCTGGAGTGGCCTTTTTTCAACAAAGGGGTTTTTGGTGGGCTAGAGGCCCGGGTGGGCCCGTTTTATCAAGGGGTACTGGTGGGGGTAGAGGCTGGGGTGGCCGTTTCCCTCAAGGTGGGTTGTGGGCCCAGAGGCTAGAGTGGCCTGCTCATCAATGTTTTTGTGGACTAGAGGGTGGGGTTTGGGTTGTTTTTCAAAAGGGGTCGTGGGGGTAGGGGGCTGGGGTAAGCAGGTTAACGTAAATTTAAATTTTTCCGGGTTTGACCCCCATTTCCCATGCTTTTACCTGGAAACTATCTTGTACACATGGGAAAATTTTGGGGGAAAGAGTATGTCAACCCATTTTAAATCCAGCAAAAATTTCTCCCTTCCCCCAATTTTAGGGGTTTTTTACCTTAAGGGGCACAGTCAAAATTTTTAGCAAATAAATTTTTAAAAATTTACCCCAAAACAAAAAATTTAGAATTGGGGTTTGAAAATTTGGGCTTTTTTAAACCCACATCAAAATTAAAAAACTAATTTTTTCAGAGTGGGTTGGCTGGGGTGCTTGGGGGCCCCCGAGTGGAGAGGAAAACTTTGGGGGCCCCCAATGGGTCCCATTCTTGGGGGCCCATTTTAAAAGCTCTGTAACCCAAACTGTAACCCAGCACAGGAAATTTGGCCCCCTCTACCCCTTTTCCCTTTTTTTTCCCTTTTCCTTTCTTACTGAAAGGCCCCCCCAGGCCCCAGGGGGCCCATCGGGGTAAACCCCCCTTTTTTTGAGGGGCCTTCCCGACCTGCTTATGAAACTGCTTTTCTAAAAAAAACCCCAAACAGAAAGAAAAAAAAGGGCCAAAATTCCCAAGGGCAACCCCCCAAAAAGTTTTTTCTTTTAAAGGCCAAAAAATTAACAGGTCCCGGTATCATGATTTTCCCCCTTTTTCTCCGGGGGCTCTTGACATTGACTTGAGGTTTGGTGCTTGGGAGGTTTGGGGGGGCAGATTTTTCTTTAAAAGGCTGGGTTGTGTTATTCTATCCTTTAATTATGCATTCCCAAGTTCTCTCAAGAGAAACATTCATTTTCTATATTCATTGATCAATAAAACTAATGTGTAAGACCTTGGCAGCCCTTCCATTAATACAATTAGCTTTATTCGCAGGACTTTTAGCTGCTGTCGCCATCAGTAGGAGTCACTGGAGCAACAACTGCGATTCATCCAAGCCGAAAGTGATCTCCCTGTATCAAATGACTAAGACATTGTGGTCTGTTACTGCAGTGATATGTAATAAGACACATCGCTCATGCATTCTGGATGAACCTTCTTTCAGCTACAGAAGAATTTGTTGCATCATTTTATATCTTCACCAATCCCCAAATTTTACCAGTGGCTTTATTTCCAGCTCCTGAGCCTCAGTACAAAATCCCCACATGGTGCAAAGAGATTTTATAGGTCTCCTCATTCAGTCTTTGTATCCACCATAATTGTGTCCCTCAATGAGACTTTTTGCCAAGTCCCATTTATTGGAGTGTAAAAATGTTGACACCACTTTTCAGGTGAACAGGTTGGTCTCTGAAATGCTTCAAAGTCTTTGTCCAGAATCAAACACGTGGCTATTTTTTTCCAGAAACAGTGCCACAACCATTCAGAGGTTGTGACTGGTATTGCAGCTCAGCCTCATTGGCGTGAACAGGGGTAAGCTGCAATGAAATCACACAATCTATGGACAGGCACGGGAATCTTTTTAAAAGAAAGCAGCTATTACAGGAGCATTATTGTACCTATTAGCAATATTATAACACGGGCCTTGTTGGTCACAATGTGAATCTTTGGATTTTCTTGCAACAGATTTTAAATTTTTCTTTTGAAAAACTGTCCCAAAAACCCAAAATCAGTGGTGATTTTAGGTTGAGTTCACTGGTGTATATTACCATAGGGCAGTCCATATTGCAGTGATGGAACCCATGGAGAGAGAGGATTGTTTCTAATCCCTTTGTTAATGGTTGGCAAGAAACTGGGTGGAAATTTACTCTTGCAATGTCAGTAAACAAGGGGATACAACATTGGCCCAAATATCATAAATGGGGAAACCAACACCAGACCCTTCCGTTCTGACAAAATCAGTGCCATTACAATGCCGGCAACCTCTGAGTGCAATCAGTACAACCGCGGATGGTTGTAAGAGTTTATTAAACTTGAATTGGGAATAACAGGAAGGTTAATGATAGAAAGTCTCTGTTATGTCACCCAGGGTTGGCCGGGACCGTGTCTTATAATAGCTTCCTCTTCAACATGTTCTTCAGCGGCTAGTCCGTAGAATGGTGGTCTCCATCTCTGCCCACACTTCATCTTCCCTTGTCCTTGCAAAGTTTACTTGAACCTGGCGCTGCCTGTCCTGGGTTCCACGCAGCTGGGAGGTAACTAAATAATTAGCCCAAATGCTATTATTTATAGGGAACCTCACAGCCCTCCCCACCTCTCCTGCATCTCTCTCAACTGCCACAGGACTGACTCCTCTCCCGCTATTTCCCAGGCTTTTCCTCTCCCTACTCCTTTAGTGTTCTGGTCACATCTACTGATCAACACACAAATAATTAGGATCTAGTTTGACCTCTGCTATGCCCCCTCCTCTCTCCTTATTCCTGGTCTTTTTTTTGTGTTTTGTCATCTACTTGTACCCAAACATCATGAGAACAACATGTCACAGTAGCTACCAGAGAGAATGATGGTTTCTCAGCTGTCAGCTAACAGGATAATATGTCAAGATGAGACCAGAAAGAGCCTGACACTAATATGGGGGAAACACTGCAATCAAACAAATAGTTGGGGCAGAGACAAGCTGATTGAAAAGAGTGATTTGAACCAAGGAGTTAACTCTGGTCACTGGTCTGAATATGGTGAATATGGTGTATGGAAGATTAACTTATTGAGGTGTTAGACCTAGACCTGTTCACTGGTGGGTGTCGTTTGGTCATCAAGGTATGCTGATGCGCTAGAGGCTGGAGTGGCCTGCTCATCAAGGTGTGTTGGTGGGCTGGAGGCTGGAGTGGCCTGCTCATCATGGTATGTTGGTGTGCTGGAGGCTAGAGTGGCCTGCTCATCAAGGTATGTTGGTGGGCTGGAGTGGCCTGCTCATCCAAGTGTGTTGGTAGGCTGGAGGCTGGAGTGGCCTGCTCATCAAGGTGTGTTGGTGGGCTGGAGGCTGGAGTGGCCTGCTCATCCAAGTGTGTTGGTGGGCTGGAGTGGCCTGCCCATCCCAAATGTGTTGGTAGGCTGGAGCTGGAGTGGCTGCATCAAGTGTGTGTGGGAGTGCTGGAGTGGCTGCTCATTCAAGTGTTGTTGGGG